>JAMPIV010021768.1:0-147477 GCA_024509875.1 Oreohelix idahoensis | reverse complement strand
ATATGTCGTGATTCAAGATCTGGCTTTCGCACGCTGGCGGTGGTGTGTCCGTTCAGGTTGCGGGTGGACGGCAGGGGCGTTAAAGGGAGGGGTTGAAATAAGATAAAGGGAGGGGGGGGGGTGGGACGGGAATTCGGGGCAGCCGTGAGGAGGGAGATTGGCGAGGTACATGGGGAGTGTTAGTATTTTGGAAGCGGTGGGGGGAGGTGTGTGTTTGGTGGTTGTTGTATGGACCCACTAGGTGGGGATCGGAAAGCGTAGGTGGTAGGGCGGTAGCGTGATGATTAGTTGCGTATGTGATATGTTATAGGAGATGGTTGAAATCTTAACGGGGTCAGAGGGAGGTGTAGTGCAGTAGGTCCGTAGGAGCGTCTTGTGAGTGCGTCACGTTTGGTGTGTCGGCGAGTAATAACTTGCGTGATCGGTCAGGTGGTCTTGTATCGTAACAACTGGACTACCTAGGTCGAGATGGCGTGTGTGTAACAAGCAGGGTGGGGTGTGGCGGTGGTCCAGAGAAGTGTTATGTTTCAGGAATTCGCGTGTTGGAAAGGATTGTTGGGGAAGGTTTATAGGATCAGATCTGGTTATTAATAAATTGGCAGATTTCTAGTTGCGTACTTCGTTCGATTTTAGATGCTGTGTGATAGACTCTCCCTGTGTCATGCTTCTGGACGGCTGTTAGCGGTCACAGATCGTGAGGGATTCACCACCCCCAGGCCATCCCCCCCCACCCCACCGTCCCCCCCTTGAGTTTGGAGTTCGCTTGTGATAGGAGCCTAGTCGGGAGAAGTCTAAAATGATTCATTACTGGCTGAACGGTACGGGGCGGTAATACAGTAACGAAACAGCCCGTGAATTGAATTGATCGGAGGGGATTTGGAATATAAGCTCTATGATGATTGCACTGTTGGGGGAATTAATATTGAGCATCGAACTGTGGTGTGAATAGTATCCGAGGAGTGAATTCGGCGCATGTCTTGTAGGTCGGTTGAGAGTATGTGATATAATAGATCATGTTGGACGTAAACGGTACGTGAGTTAAGGAAGTCGGTTTAGTTTTGAAAGTCGCGATGGCGGTAATGGAGAGTACTGTTAACGTAGCTAGTGTACTGTGTATTTTGGTTACTGGTGTAAATGTGGTACCGCGGGTTTTAATTCTTTATGTGTTTATATTATGTTCAATACAATACCAAGGTAACCTTCCCTGTAGCGTATCCTGTGTGTGCTATTTATTGTGTCATTTTAGGTCTTCTAATCATTTACCCTAGGTCTTTCCATAGGTGTTCTAAATACTGTATGTATCCTACAAGCTTTGGGTCTATTTTGTTAAAGGGTGTTAGGTAGGCGGGGAACAATTATTTAGTTATAAGATTCAGCATGTTTTAAAATTTGTTAGAGGTTCCTGAAAAGAAGTACAGATACAGAATGATATCGTTTTTCACATCTTCCACAGTTCGCGTTGTACACACCCAAGAGTCATGATACACGATGCATTGTGCAACGTCAATTAAGGGGGGTCATCGAGTTTGTCGCAAATAAGGTATGTTGACGTGAAACACCTGGGACGAGTGTGCTGACATATTCTTGGTTCGAGGTGAGGTATGTCTTTGATGATGGGTTTGATGAGGGGTGGTGGGGATGGCGTATGTCCCTAAGATAATTGGGCCGTATAGGTGGTGCCCACCCCCCCCCACCCCCCCCCTCCCCCCCGCAAGTCGTCGTCAAGTTTGTGGATTCGCTTGATACGCTCAAGGCGGTACGTGTGTAGCGGTTGTACCCCCAGGTACATGTTATGAGGCCTTCGTTCATTGCAAGTCTCCTGTCGGGGGTTTGCATCGCTGTGATGTAGGACAGGGGGGCGGGGGGCGATACAGAAGCATTTGGGAGAATCTATTAAATTGTAAGGTGAGTATGCAAGGGATGGGCGGGGGTATGGTGAGGGGGTGGGGAGCGTTTTAGGCGTTAGGGTGGGCGGGGGAAAGTGTGGTGTGGTAGGTGTTATGGAGAAGAGGTGGGAGGAAACTGAAGGTCAGG
This sequence comes from Oreohelix idahoensis, assembly GCA_024509875.1. Lineage (NCBI taxonomy): Eukaryota > Metazoa > Mollusca > Gastropoda > Stylommatophora > Oreohelicidae > Oreohelix > Oreohelix idahoensis. Next base: position 145,443 of record JAMPIV010021768.1, on the reverse strand, counting down.
GGGGTGGGTTGGGATGTATTTGTAATGTTTATGTATAAGGCAGGGGCGTGTTAGATTAGTGGGGAACGGGTGGTAGGACGTAGTTGGGGGTTGTGTGGGATATGGATGGGAAAGTGTGGGATGGGGACTTGGAAGGGAGGGGGGAGGTTTGTGAGGGCGAAGGGGTGGGGGAGGGTTAGGTTATAGTTGTATGTGGGGTTTGGTGTAAGAGATATGCCTGGGAGAATCTACTGTAACTTAGAAAGTAGAGGGGGAGTGTTGGTATTTATTGGTTGTGGGTGGGAGGATCCAGGAACGTTGGGGCCGGGATATGTGGGAGGCGAGACAATAGGGTGTAGGAGGGGGGGTCTTGAGGGGGGCTTGTTTGGAGGAGGTAAGCGGGCATGCTTGTGGTGAAGTGGGGGGCGTTTGGTAAGATATGGGAGGGGGGCAGGGGATGGGAAGTGAGGGGGAGAGGGGGGGCTGTGTTCATTGTGTTTTTCGTCGACTGTAAGGCAGTGTGTTTAGATTGTGGCGGTTGGCAACTGGGCGTTGAGGTTTCAATGGCTAGGCAGTTTTTTATGGGTCGGGGGGGGACAAAGTTAAAGGTGGGTCGGTGAGCGTTGGACTCGATAAGCCTGATATGGAGTAAGGAGAGGGTTGGGGGGGGGGTCGTTAGGGGGTTTGGGTGGCGGGAATTCCAGTGAGGGGTCAGTAGGGAGTGGTGGGTTAGGATCGTTGTGACAAGCGACTTTTTTATTACCGTACGGGTGGGGGCGGAAGGTGTGGTTTGGGTAGAGGGGGTACTGGAAGACGGGGGGAAAGGAAGGTTTGGGATGGGGGGTGGAGAAGCTAGGGGTATGTATTATGTAAGTGTTTTTAAAAGATAATATCATAGTAAGGGCCTAGTAGTTAGTGGGGAAGGGGTAATTGTGAGTTGTATTCCAGAAGTAGTGCGAGGGTAGCTGGGTGTTTTTTTTATCTGTGAAAGAGTATTGGTGATTGGAGGAATGGGGAGCCGAGTGTTGGGGATAGAGTATATGTAGAGCGTTTGTGAATCATCAAAGTGGACAGAGTTATTTATGTTACAGGGTGAGGAGGCCACTTTTTGAGAGGCCTGAGTGTGAAAACTTGGTGCTAAGTAGGGGGTGTGATTCCGGGGTGGCTTTTCGTGTAAGGTGTGAATGTTTTGACATCTTTTATGTGGAGGCATTATGGCCCTAGATGGACACGTCCCCGGTCGGCCAGGTAAGTGTGATTCAGCTTGATAGCTGATTGGGCGATTGTGTGAGTGACGTTCGTGGTTGGGTGGGGGACGGACGAAGATTTAAAGCACGGGAAGGGGGGTTTTGAATAGATAAGAGAGCGGTTGGGGGGGCAGATGAAGACGGGCGAATTGTGCAAGGAATGGGTAGATGGAGTAGGAAGTGGAGGGCTGAGGGTAGTGTGAGGAAGCGAGGAAGCGGGTTTGAGGTTTTATGTAAGATGACGGGGGGGGGCGGAGGATTGTGGGATTGGGGGTAGAGGCGGCTAATGACGGAAGAAGAGGCTAACTAGATTGGGAGGAAAGATGAAGGGTGGGGGGTGGGCGTGGGGTGATGTAGAGTTGTAGGGTTTTGAAGTGAATAAGTGTGTGGGGGGGGACGGATGGGTAGTGGTGTGCACAAGGGTGGAGATGAGTATGTATGTGGACTAATAGGTCTAACAAACATGCAAGGGTCGAAATGTGGTTGGTTTGAGATGGTGGGGAACGGCGGGAGGGGGGTGATGGGGCCGTTAGGTATATGTGAGGCGGGTTGTGATGGGGGTGGACTAATGGAGGGGGTCGAAGAGTAAGGAATTGAGGGTTGAAGGTGTTATTATGTGTTTGGTATGGGAGGGTGAGGGCAGGAAGTTGGTTAGGGGGGGTTTTTTTGAGAAGTAGTAGTATGAGTGGAAATAATAAAAGGGTTGTTAGGAAAGCAAAAAACGAGTGGGTGGTAATGGCCTAGACCGGGGGTTAGAGTGGGATGGATGAGGTCATGGGAGTTTCTGGGCTCGGCTCTTATTCACTCTGCTACGTGATGACTGTTTTATCCGGAGGGTACGTGGATTGCACGGAAATTGGGTTTGTAATCTGGAGAATGGTGGGTGGGGTTGGAGGGGGGATGGGGGAATGGTGGTAGGGGAAGCAGAAGAACCGGTAGGGAATGGTTATATAGAATACAATGGGATGTAGTGTCTCAACGGGACCTGTGGGTTCGGAGAAAAGGCAAATGTTGTGTGTAGAGAAGGACGGAGGGCTGGAACGTTAGGTTGGGTAGGAGCAGGCAACAGTATGCGAACGTTAACATAGGAAAGGGTTAGAATCATGATCTAGTAATGGGAGAGTGGAGCTGCTGGGGGAGGGAATTTAGGATCGGGATTCTTAGTGTACGGTTACTGCACGGATCGGATATGATACACAATAACAAAAGGGCACAAGGTATTTCATCACGACATTAAGGGTGGATGTAGCGGACAAAGAGCTTGAGGGATGGGTCTAGAGGGTTTGGGAATTCTATGGTGTTTCGATGGTACACAAAGGTTTGGTTCGACGAAGCCGGTGGGTGGTGGGGGGGAGGGTGGCCCTATGGTAAGGGGCTGGGATGGAGAGAAGGTTGGGGGTGTGGTGGCTTGTGGGTGTATGACGGCATAGAAGAAGAGGAATAGTAAGTATGTATATAAAAGTTTCGTGGTTTGGGTATCGGTATACAATGATGGGGCGTTTGATATTTGTTGATAGTGGACGGAAAGGGGTCGGGAGGGTAGGTAGCTTTGGTTTACCTTATATCGGGTTGGTGACACATTCGGTTAGAAATGGTTTGTGGTAAGTGGTAGATGTTTGTTGGTACTGGATCAATGATTAGTCGGGGGTGGCCGGTTATCTGGATGTAAGTGGGGAGTTTGGGTTGAACAAAAAATTTAATGGGACGGTGCGTTGCACAGCATCATGCGTGTTGGGGGCGGTTTAGAGCTGATTTGTCTGATGTCATTACTGTGCTCTAATTAAAACTCCCTTCATTCCTGGAGCTTTTTTCATATTCGTGGGTTGCTTTTCTTAATGACAATAATTGATTGATACTTGAGTCATGGGACGTTGGTATCATTATTGACATGGTTGAAGTAGGGAAAAGTGCCAAGGGTTTGTGTGTAGTAAGGAGTGTGTGAGGAGGATGAACACTAAGGTGACCTGTAACAGGGGGGTCGTTGGGTGGATTAGTGGCAGGGGCTGAAGTATTTGGTGGCTTTCTGTAGGGCCGGTGTTACGATGATAACGGTTGATGGAACAGGGGGGTGCGTGGGCAGGGGGCAAGAACATGTTTATGTTCTGTAATCAATAGAAGTCATGTTGCTATTTAACTCTTTTGTACGGGTGTTGAAACAGTAGGCAATTGCATAGCTACAAGGACGTGGGTCTATTTTAGTAGTTGTGATTTCGACCCTCCTTTGGTGATCAAGTACTAGAGGCGGGCATGTCGAGTTCAGTTCGCTTCGGAGATGGGTACGGGGCAGGAAAGGTTACGTATTACACCCTTAGGGGACCGTCCTGTGGAAAGGTATGAATGTGATAAGGGGAAAGAAGGGGGCGGAGGGGGAGGCGGTTGGGTCTAGGGGGGGAACACTACGTAGCTTGCACGGCGGCGTGGGGAGGTGTAAGCCGGTGGGACAGCAGTTTAAATTATGTTCAGGGTATGGGGGGAGTGAGGTTTTGGGTGAGGTGAGGGCTAAGGAAGGCAAGCGGGTTGTGTGATGTGGGGAAGATGGGTAATTAGTGTGGGGGAAGGTGGGCTTCGGGAGGACAAATGTACCTTTGTAATGTCTGGAAGGTTTTAAGGTTTTAAAAAAATAGTGGGGAGTGATAGTGGGGTGATGGGCGGTGATTAGGCAAAGAAGTGGAAGAGTAGTTGGGATGAAGGGTGGGGGTCCCATGATGGACTGAGTCGATTTTAGCTGGGGGACTGCGTGGGGTTGTTTATGGCACTTGTGTTGGTATTAGCAGTAACATGTATGATAGGGGTTGCGCCTGCAGGTGCGTCGGAGAGGTGGTGTATGAAAACGAAGGATTTACAAATAACCAGGCGCTGGGTTTGTTGCTCTATAACTCTGGCAATGGCTTGTGAAGGGGGTTGATTTTTTCAATAACTGGTATGGGATAGTGGGAATTGTTCGGTAGGTGGTGTGCGATTAGGGAAATGTTTTGGGGGTTGTGTAATTTATTATGGTTGGGGTTTCGGAAAAGAATAGGAAGGTGTCATAGGGACACAAAGAAGGTAGGCATTTCTATCGTCACGTTTCCTCTTATATGAATTAAAATTGACACTGTTACAGCACATGCCGATGGCTATTTTGGGGACCCTGCATATAGTTGCCTTGCTGGCGCCTGGGCCACCCCGACCGCTCGTCCAGTGGCCGCTCGTGGAAATCGCTTGAATAGGACCTAGGCGCGGAGTGCTTGGGAACCAAGGGCTAGTATTTTGTATTTTACTAGTGTCATAGCTCAGTACGGTTTAAGTGGTTACACGGAACCCGGTTCGAACACTCGGGCTTCCTCGGAATTAGGCCAGTTGGTATCCTTGGAAACATGTTGTATGAGTTAGCGTTGTAAAAATTACCGGGTCCCTGGAGATATTCAACCCCACCCGACATAAGGCTGGGGTTTGTTGGATTATTACATGCGTGTGTGTGTTTTCGTTGCTATTAGCAGAGAAGAGGAGTGCACTCATAATTCTGCATGAGGAGGTCTTACTGACGATAATAGGCATTACAGTTTGGTTTACACCCTAGTGATATTCACATGTGTAAGGGGTATGTTCATGCGGATACAGATGTTGATTTGGTCAAACAAGTAGTTTTCATTGGGCCAAAAGAGGGAAAGCGGAGAATAAGTAAAGAAGTCTGCGGCGGAACGTTGTTGACGTAGGCTTCTGACGTTATAGCTCAAATATTTACGATTTAAACAGTAAATCTGTATAGCTGTACATATTAGGGAGTACTATTTTGGTAGTCGTTCTTTGTGTGGTCTTGGGTACACTCATTTAAGTTGTGATCAACCCCCCCCCCGCCCCCCCTCCCCCCCCACCCCCCCCCACCCATGGTTCACTGTAGTTTACAACTTATGTACGGGGTTATGATAGGAAGTGGGATCGAGGGCGATCAACATGGTGAAATGTAGGTACTCAATAGAACAAAAAATAACACCATGTGCTATCTTGTCTTTACTTGTTGGGGAGCACAAATAAGGCTGATATGTGGATTGACTTGTAACATCTACTTGTTTGTCTGGGTCTTGGAACTTTTAATTTTACCCCACTTGTCAGGGGACTCTTCAAACTTCAGGTTAGGTTCGATCTATGTATTGTGGTAAGTTTGTTATTAATGGACAAAGGTGGACTAATGACAGTGAGCAGAGGGGGGGTGGAAAGGTCGGATCGCTAGCGACCTGTTTTGCAGTTCGGTGGCCTCGGGGATAACGTGATAGGGGGGGTGGAACGGGGTAACCTATCTTAGCGTGTCCCACAAAGTGAAACCATAAATACGCCTTGGAACTATACGAACAGGGTAAGAAATATCTAAGACAGGGGCAAAAATGGGGCTAGTGGGGTGTAGCAGAGGTTGGAAGCTTGAGAGTGGGTAGCAGTTGAATGAGTGGCAAGGTAAGTGAGGGGAGAAAGCAACTACAAAAAAGGTTCGCGGACCGCTACCCGAGGTCTGAGGATAAAGACGTGGTCACACTAAGGTCGTGGCTTGCACTTAATTACCGTCCGCATGTCGAGGAGTTCGGTGGAAGTTAACAAAAGGATACGGGGTTGAAAAAAATTGCTTACAGGAAAGGGGGGTTCATAACGGGCAGTTCCTACAGCAGGCGGATTTTTCCTTCGGCCTTACAGGAGCGCGGATAAAGGAGGGTGGACTAGCAGCGATCATCGAGTGCCTGAGACGAGCAGGAAATCAATACACAACTCGTTTTGGAATGTAAGGTCAATGAGGGGGAGTATGAAATTTGCTGTGTCTGTAACGCGTTAGCGTATCGGTATTTGAGAAAAAAGAGGAGCCGGGATAAGTGAAGAGTACGGGGGTGGGGATGGGGCATGTAAATTCATATAGTATCATAGCGTTTTTAAAGACCTAAATATCCATCATGGGGAGAATGGTGTGGGAGAATAGGTGGGCAAGGACGTGATAGTTGACGTAGGCACCCACACACTGCGAGTTCAACAAGTAACTCTATTGGGAGATCAAGGGGAGCGGGCATGGTTCCTAAAAAGGTTATTTATCGATAAGGGGAAATGCATATGCTGCCAGTTACCAGTTATTCCTATGTAAACTATCCACATGTAATGGCACATTTCACCAAGGCGTTGACTGTGGAACCATCGGACATGAGTTTAGGGGTTAGGGTAAGGGGAAAAATAGGGAATGTTCTAGAGACATGGGACGGGGATAAGGTGCATGCGGGGGTGGGGACCTAGGGTCCTGACGCTTAATATATTTAAGCCAAGTTATTGTCTTAAAAAGCATTCTTCTTTTCCCCTTCCCACTTACACCCCCCGGTGTGGGCGATGACTTAGATGGCCGTGTGGGGGTCAGTGTGATTCGCCTTGATAGCTAGGCGGAGTTTGTACGTACGGAAAAGCGTTACGGGGAGTCGAAACCCTGGGTAAGCACTCTACGTCTGTTGTTTTTTCGATTGGTCCAAGGTGGTTCTACATTATTGATTTCTTACGTTGTGCCTTGATAAAAATACTTTACGTTTCGTCTACTATTAATTTACTGTTTACAGGGCCTAGGCTCAATTTCCCTTCTTACTGTGTTATTTATGTTCATACAATTTATCCAGTAACTCTACCCAACTGTTCTATACTATTGTCCTTTAGTCTTCTGACTTATAGTTACTGAGCACCCCAGCTATCAAGGTCTTTGGTTTCTTGAGTTTGGGACTGACCACATAGCTGTGTTCTAATAGAGAGAAACATGACAGAACTGTGATCTGGAGTTACATTAAGGGGACGAGTTGGGGGGCCAACACTGTAATACTTTCCGGAGTTATCTTGTGTTTCTTACTGATAAAAATTAGCCAGTAAAGCATCTTTTTTTTGGGGGATGCCCTATAGTGGCACGTGGGGTCTTTCCGGTGTGATTCGCGCTTGATAGCTAGGGCGGGGGGGAGGTTGGCGGAGTTCGTTAACGTACGGAAGGTACGGGTTCGAACCCTGGGTAAGACCACTCCACGTCTGTTGTAGGTTTTTCTCTGTTGTCCCAAGTGTTCTACTTCCTTTATTTCTTACGTGTGCGAGGCCTGATAAACATAACCTTTTGTTTGTACATATTTATGTTTGTCACCCTAAATTTAACTTTTACTGCTTTTACAGGCCTCAGGGTTTTACACCTTTCCTGACATGTTGGTCTGATTTCTGTTCAGTCCCTCCTGACCCAGAAAAACTCTATCCTACTGTGTTTATTACCTATTGTCCCACTTCTCTCAGTCCCTTCTTCCTTTTATCTAGGAACACTGTCCCGGTATCAAAGGTTTTTGTCCTTGTTTGGCAGGGACTGGACACATTCTGTCAATAGCCACTGATTAAGGAAAGGGAAAGAAGTGATCCTGCGTCATTGAAGGGGCCTGTTGCCCACTGTACTTCCCCGCCCGTGGTATATCTTGTGTAATTCCCTTACATGATAAATCTAGCCAGTTAAAGCACCTCTTTTTCTTCCAGGGGCACATGCCCAAGCTTTAAAGGACGCGTGGGCAGCGGTCACCCGTGTCGCATCCGTCACGCTTGATAATAAACCCCACTTGGATAGGCGGAGTTATTGTACTCGTACGGCATTGGTTACGGGGTTCCGAATCCCTGGGTAAAGCCAATCTACACGTCGGTTGTTTTTCTGGCTTTGTCCAGAGTGTTCTATAATTCTTTATTTCTTACGGGACGTGACCTGTGAAAAACATACCTTTTTGTTTGTCTAATATTAATTTCCACACTGGACCCCCACGGCCAGCTAGGTCATGGGGGCCATCCCAAAAAAAAAAAAAAAAAGAAAAGATGGTTTTTACCTGCTATTTTCATACAAAGGTAAAACACAACAGGAAACACCGGAAGTATACCAACTCAGCCCTTACCAATCACTAATGTTGTTCTCCTATTAACAATGTGTCTTTAGTCCATCTAGACAAAGACCTTGACACTGGGTCCTAGTAACAAAGAAGTCATTCTTGGACTTAGTCTTAGAACTGAGGGAAGGTCTGTACGTTGTTAAACAGGAATAACACAAAGTAAGTGAATTGGAGGTCATGTAAGGAGGAAATGAAGTATGCCCCACTAAAGGTATGTATATACTTTCCGGTTGTTATCTTGTGCGTGTTTCGTACAGATAAATAGGCCAGTTTAAAGCATCTTTTTTTGGGGCTCAGGCTTGCCTAGCTGGCCCACGTCGGGTCAGCTGTAGTTGTGTGATTCGCTTGATAGCTAGGCGGAGTTGTCGTACGGAAGGTACGGGGTTCGAACCCTGGGTAAGCCACTCACGTCTGTTGGTTTTCTGTTGTCCAAGTGTTCTACTTCTTTATTTCTTACGAGTGCCTGAAAACATACCTTTATGTTTGTCTAATATTAATTTACTGTTTACAGGCCTCGGGTTTCCCTTCCTTATGTGTTATTTATGTTTTATACAATTACCACCGAACCTAACCTCTGTTCTATACTGCTAATGTCCTTAGTTTTCTACTATTACTGGACCCCAGTATCAAGGTCTTTGTCTTGTTTGGACTGACACTACTGTTATAGGAGGGAAATATAACAACAGACAAGTGATTGCGTCATTTAAGGAGGCTCGAGTTGCCCACTGTATACTTCCACGGTGTTATTCTTGTGTGTTTCGTACTGATAAATAGCCCAGGTTAAAGCATCTTTTTTGGGATGCCTAGCTGGCCCGTGGGGTCAGTGTGATTCGCTTGATAGCTAGGCGGAGTTGTCGTACGGAAAGGTACGGGGTTCGAACCCTGGGGTAAGCCACTCACGTCTGTTGTTTTTCTGTTGTCCAAAGTGTTCTACTTCTTTATTTCTTACGAGTGCCTGAAAACATACCTTTATGTTTGTCTAATATTAATTTACTGTTTACAGGCCTCGGGTTTCCCTTCCTTATGTGTTATTTATGTTTATACAATACCAGAAACCTACCCTCTGTTCTATACTACTGTCCTTAAGTCTTCTACTATTTTCTGGACCCAGTATCAAGGTCTTTGTCTTGTTTGGACTGACACATACTGTTAATAGGAGAACAACAGAAGTGATTGCGTCATTAAGGGGCTGAGTTGCCCACTGTATACTTCCGGTGTTATCTGGTGTGTTTCGTACTGATAAATAGCCAGCAAAGCATCTTTTTTTGGGGATGCCTAGCTGGCCGTGGGGTCAGTGTGATTCGCTTGATAGCTAGGCGGAGTTGTCGTACGGAAGGTACGGGGTTCGAACCCTGGGTAAGCCACTCACGTCTGTTGTTTTTCTGTTGTCCAAGTGTTCTACTTCTTTATTTCTTACGAGTGCCTGAAAACATACCTTTATGTTTGTCTAATATTAATTTACTGTTTACAGGCCTCGGGTTTCCCTTCCTTATGTGTTATTTATGTTTATACAATACCAGAAACCTACCCACTGTTCTATACTATTGTCCTTTAGTCTTCTACTATTTACTGGACCCAGTATCAAGGTCTTTGTCTTGTTTGGACTGACACATACTGTTAATAGGAGAACAACAGAAGTGATTGCGTCATTAAGGGGGCTGAGTTGCCCACTGTATACTTCCGGTGTTATCTTGTGTTTCTTACTGATAAATAGCCAGTAAAGCATCTTTTTTTGGGGATGCCTAGCTGGCCGTGGGGTCAGTGTGATTCGCTTGATAGCTAGGCGGAGTTGTCGCACGGAAGGTACGGGGTTCGAACCCTGGGTAAGCCACTCACGTCTGTTGTTTTTCTGTTGTCCAAGTGTTCTACTTCTTTATTTCTTACGAGTGCCTGAAAACATACCTTTATGTTTGTCTAATATTAATTTACTAGTCTCTGACACCTGCCTAACTCAGTGTGTAGATTTCTATAGAAATCTCCGAAAACTGCCCTTAAGAAAGCTAAATTTGTTCACAAAATCCTGTCACACAATGCTCCAGCATATCTGTGGCCAATGTTTAATTACAATGAAAGACGCAGTCTACGCTTCAACAGATTGCAAGTGCGCAAGCCTAGGCTTGACTTATTCAAGACAAGCTTAGCGTACTCTGCTGCTCATCTTTGGAATTGTCTTCCACATAACCTAAGAAACAACCTCAGTCCCTATTCATACAATCATAGACTTTTTGAATACTTTCTGAATTCTGATTACATGCCCCCTAATCGGGTTATCTTTTCTTATAACATCAACTGTAGGTTCTAATGACGATGTTTGTACTTTTCAACATATGTTATGTCATGCTTATAAGTAATTAATGTTAATATGAGTGTGCTATATTATTATTTTACTTTACGTTGAATTTCTTGAAATTGATGTGTAACATGCATATGAGAATAAATGAATTCAGTATGAAAGGTGAGCGAAAGGAATGGGCGAGAATGTTTTAGACGGGCATGTGTGCCCAATTCTCAACCCTTTGAAAAACAAAGTTCGTTCGTTTCGTTCGTTCTACATTAGTGATCTTGGTCATCCAGTTGCACATCTGTGATCCTTGTCATCAGTTTCCACATTAGTCATCTTGTCACCAGTTTCCACATAGTGATCCTTGTCATCAGTTCCATATTAGTGATCTTGTCGTCAGTTTTCTACATCAGTGATCTTGTCATCAGTTCCATATTAGTCCTCTTGTCACCAGTTTTACATTAGTGATATTGTCACCAGTTCCACATTAGTGATCTTGTCATCAGTTCCACATCAGTGATCTTGTCATCAGTTCCACATCAGTGATCTTGTCATCAGTTCCACATTAGTGATCTTGTCATCAGTTCCACATTAGTGATGTTGTCATCAGTTCCACATCAGTGATCTTGTCATCAGTTCCACATCAGTGACCTTCTCATCAGTTCCACAATAGGCATCTTGTCATCAGTTCCCACATTAGTGATCTTGCCCATATCACGACAATCCTTCTGTTCTACACAAGCTCCTGTTTATGAAAGCCTGTAGGTTTTTTGTGTTGTTTTTGTTCTTCTAAATGTTTCAACATGGGGGGTCTATATTGTTACCAAAAATATATGTGAGTTGACATATTAGAGCACCCCCTTACCTTCCCCCCCCCCCTTTCCCACCCATAATTATCTTGTGATACTAGAAACGAAAAGGACCACAAATCCCTCAGGCATGCCGTACAAGGCGAATAATCAAGGTAGGACGTCATCGCCGTCTGCCTTGGATACCAACGGTTAACCTTCATGAGCTTTTTTCGATTGTGTCCTCCGACTAGGTTCGGACGTGTGTTTAGGCTCCTCAGATGTGTCCGTCACAAATATTGATTTTGAAAGTAAAGTTCTACGAAAGTGTTCGCAGATCTTATTGAATATCGACACTTCATATATTTATGCCGATGTTGGAGGGAAGTCATTTTGAAATATTATATTAATATTCCGTGGAGACAGATGGTTGTGAATATGGCTGGCAATCTGATCGTGTAAAACAACTTGCGCGGTAGCCCGAGGTAGCATAGTGTGTTTAGTGCACTGGCTTCCTAGCTCAGTGGTCTATGGTTTCGATCCCCAGATGAGGTGGGAATATTTTTTTAGGCCGCAAAACGGCTCCTATGTCGACCCAGCCTGTCACATAGGGAGTTAATGTTCTATTAAATTGTCTACATTTTTCCTCTTTCTTCCACTCGGGTCCTCTAATTTTTCTGTCACTCTTTACACCCTTTTTCATATATATAATTTTTTCGCATTCGTTAGTTTGCGAATAATATTTTCTTTTCCCATTCTAAATTTTACCCGTCTTTCTTTCTCATGCTGACTGAAAACTCGATTACGTAGATGTCAGTCTCTCCTGCCGTCGAAACCATAGCTGTGAATATTACGGTTCTCGCCAGACAGAACGTCTGCAGTTTCCCCGGTCAGAGCGCTGCCTGACCAGATTTCCTGGGCCTGGGGTGTGAGAATTCGCTCCGTCGGACATGGCAGGCAGACGGATTGTCTACCTTTTGCAGCAACTGCGTGAGTTTTCGTCGGGATAGTCCTGCGAGTGTGAAATTGCGCTCCTCGCACTGCAGACGGGGTGTCTGAGATTTAATGATTTTGCAACTTGTACCCGCGTACATCTCGGTCAGTAGGTGGGAAGTTACGACATGCGTTTTAGGTGTTAAACGTATCGTTAAAGCCGGAAAGGGGAGGGCATCTTCGTTCTACGAATAAACACGTTCACCTCTTTGTCTGTTTGATAGATATAACCAGAAATTGTGTAAACTTTAATTTCTATTCGGACTCTTAAATTCGCAGTAGACAGGGTCGCTCGGAACAGTATAAATAACTGGTAATAGCGAAGTTCTCAGTTTGTTTCGACAATTTGTCTAGAACTTCTAGACTTCCCATATATATAAAGCATATAATTCTTAAGTGGTGCGACTACCTGTAGTTCTGTGTGTGAGGTAAAATAATTATATTAACTATATTCTAGTATTTTGTGAAGTGTTTTAAAGTGTTATAAGTCGCTTATTTCATATTTTACTAGTTCTTTTTTGTGTCGCAGAACGTGAATTAAATTTATAAGTATGTATTAATTTTCTTAGTGCTGACGCATACAGTGGAAAGCAGGATAAATTACATTCTAGCTTAAATTCAGTCGGCTAATAAATGAATTTAGTTTAACTGCTAACAATTCAGTCTGAGATTATTTTCTTCTAAACTAACTTATAACTGCTAGATGTCTCCATGAGTGGTGAACGAAATATAAATTTATATGTATTTCAAAAAAAATTCAATGATGATTGATTTTATAATATAGCCAACTTATCTCACGGGAAGTGTTTAGCAACATGATAAGCTCTACGCTGCAGTTTTAAAATATAAGTTATATCCTTTAACATAGTATGTATAATTATTTTGTATGTGCTTTTTCCATTTTTATGTGGTGAATACATGGGGTGACCCAGAACTTGCCGGCGTTTAGTAGTAAAGAGACCATACTTGTGAGAAGCATAGGACATTTCCTATCTTGAACCACGTGGGTTTTTTTCAAGTAAAACACTGCAGTCTGACAGTGCAATGTGCCCATCTGAGATAGACAGTAATACCAATCCCACTAACAGTTTGTTCTAAAGACTAGAAATATATACTGGGCTTTTGAGCCAGTTCATATTGCTCCACAAATTTAAATGTACATGCTGCCCTGGCGGCGAGAATAATTACAAGAAATACAATTATAATATTCCCGACAAGTATTGAGAGAGTGTATAGTGAACCAAGACTGTCTTTCCAAATTAAGGGAACCCTCGTGTTTTTTTTTTGTTTTTTTTTTTTTTGACTCTGTGTGCCCGTTTAAACTTGCTTATCCAAAACTGATTCAAGTGACATTAACAGTAAATCAAAAATTTAACTGGTGAAGCGAACGCTCACCCGAAAAACAGTGGAAGAAAACCTGTAATTGTAGAGCTGGGATTCGCTTTATATCCCAAAGAATACAACCAGATTCACTGTAGAGGAAGTGTCCTAAGGTTGCGCCAGATGAGTGAACAACATCACTAAGTTTTTTTTAGGTAAGCACGAGCGCCAGGGTACCCTGATGAAAGAACCGAGTGAAAGTGACGGAAGTATGTTCGTTGTTTAAGGCACTCACTTGTTGTATTTTTTTCCTTAGGCAAGATTTGCTGCTTAAGTAAATTGTTCCTTTAGAATAGATACTGCAGTCAAAGTCAGTCTATTTGTGACTCTTTGGGCCATCATCTGTCTCATAACGGGGCTGTGGGCTAAACCTAGAGTTAATATCATAACAGGGCTATCATCCTTGTAGCATTCTCTTGATATTTTATGACTATTTGTATATGTTTTGATGTAATTTCTAGGTGTTGTGAAGAAATTTTAAAGGATAATTAAAATTTCTCTTGGAATTAATCAGCGTGTTGGTCAGCTCGTTCTAGTATATATATCTTCTTCTTCTTCTTCCGTCCTTAGCCACCGACCGTCAAAGCAGTCAGTGGCCATTACGCCTAATGGCGTCTTAGGGCAACAGCAGATAGGTTTTCTTTGCCATTGTTTCCCATCACGCCTATTGGCGTCTTTAGGGCAACGGCAAATCAATCCATTTGCTGTTGTTTCCGTAATCGAAGTGACTGGGTCAAAAGGTCGGGTGATCAGCCCGTTGGTTAGTATATATATATAATATATATAATATATATATATAATATATATATATATATATATATATATATAATATATATATAGTATATATATAACTATAAATAGTATATATATAATATATATGCAGTGTTATAGATTCCACGTCTGTGTGGGTGTGTTTAAACTGTCGTCACGTGTATGTGCGTGCCCGTGAGTAGATAGAAATATAGGAAAAAAATATATATATGTGTTTACTAGACTGTCTGACGCTGGTAAAGCTGTCGTAGAAGATAGGTGAGAGAGAGAGAAGAATTTTTTTCGCTTTCAGAGACAGCCTCTATATCACATTCTATCATCTCACTCGTGGAATCTATTTTTTTTTTATTCTAACTCTCACACTGTGTCTATCACCTAATTCTAAATCTATTCAGAAGGGGACATTACCAACCACAAGTCTTAATTCTCCTAATCAAAAAATCTACGACACAGCCCCAATTGGGGGTACCAGGGAAAAAAAACTCTGGAAGGTTAAGGCGGCCGGCGTGATGCTGACCACATCACCCCTAGTGTGCCGATGGTCAAGAAAATATGGGCCTAACACCATATTCCCAATATGCCTCAATGGGCGTGTAACGGGATCCTTTACCTTTTTTTCTGGCAAGGGGGCCAAGTTGTTTTTAAGTTGTGGCTCCTTGTTTTCTCCCAGTCCAGCCCGGCTATTTCAAAGTCAAACAGAAAGACGAACAAGCTAAAAAATGGGTTGCGTCCTGTATTTTTTTCACATAAACAGAGATATGATTCTCAGAAGAATGAACCAGAGTTGCGGTGACAGCTGCGGAATAGACAAGAAGATTGTTATTTAGAGAGAGCCAATTAATGATTGAGGATGCCCTTGAGATGTGTGCATAAAGAATGGGGTGCGTCTCGTGGAAAGAGAATGAAAACAAAATAAAAACAAGTCATAGCAAGCCCTAGGAAAATGAAAATAAAAATTAATGAAGGAGGTCAACATTTAGACAGTTAGTTAAAATATTTTTGGCCATTTAAAAAGACATACCACCTTGCTGAAGACCATAATACAAGGCAGAGTTGAAGGCAGACGTGAAGGAAGGAAAATAGCGCTATAAGTGGGAAATAACTGATCAAGAGATGGACAAAAATAGTCTACCATCAAAGATAAGAGACAGAAGACGGTGGAGATCCAATGCAGCCGACATTTGTTGTGGAGGCGCCAGCTTATTGATGATGATGATGAAATAACTATGATAACAATATAAATTTGTAATAGAAATGACTTGGTAACCGTCAATGAACATGTGAAGAAAAGAGAAGCACTCAAACCAACGTGATTACCTGAACAATAGAGGGATAAAGAAGTCGTGGAAAAGAGAGAGAATAAAATAATGGCTTAATTGGCACTGCGGCATAGAAAGACATCAAGAAATAAACTGTTAGAGAGCATCACAAATCGAGATCCGTCAAGCGACATGATCGCCTATGCATCGAGACACGATATATGACTTAACCTGTTCCGCCCCCCCCTCTGTGTGCATTCAACCTCCCCCCCCCCCCCCCCTTCTTTCTACTCACTTCTACATATCTGTGTGTGCTCGAATTTACTTAATTCTGCTCAACATTATCAATTACACGTAGAGGATAGGATTTAAAAGGGAAAACAAGTTTTGTTTCCTGATCTGCTCTGTCATTAACACCGTACTTCGTGAAAGAAAAAATAATAAGCACACTTCATTTTATGTAGCATACTCGGGTTTAATAGACAGACTACTCTCATATAAATGAATGTCCATGTGGAACTGGAATCCAGACCCCCGATCACATTCTCCAAACTGCCCAACCCATGATGACCCATGACGTCTGACCTGGCCAGGGGGTGCTGAGCTCAAGCACAAGCTATGGGGCTGCCACGCTGACTGTGGGCTTCGACCTAGTGACAGGCCTGCAGATTTAGAATGACTGACACAACTAAACTGGAACGCAGAAGAAGAAGAAGAGATAGACAACCCAGTAGCTCAACTACCGCTCGGGCGGCCCAGACACGTCCAATGTGGATATACTGTGGACCCCGGAAAGTAGGGGTTGGAAGGATACCTCACATTAATATCTATCCTTTTAATTTCACTTGTGTTAAACGTCACAGCATGTCCCAGATTTCTGGGGACATAATTAAAAGGGTTTAAATAGACATCTAAAGAGCGGATGGTCTGGGTCAGGAAGACCTAGCAGAAATTTGTTGATGTCTTATGCTCCGTACGGAGCTAAAGGATACTGACGGTGATGAAATAAGCAGTTATATTTGCCATACAGATCCTCCGTTCAGTTATTGGACCCATTATCTATGAAGGACACCATTTACATAATTCCCGTGGACCCCTTACATTGTAGTTACGCCACTGAGACAACCCACCATAAAGTTTCAGAATTCACATACCTCAGGTATGAGCTAAAAACGTTAGACACTTTGTAACCGGAATGATGATCACATTAGTAGCTTAGTAATTATCCTTTAAATAATTTCAGTACGCAAGTTATTGATGACGTAATTTTCACATAGCCTCTTATCGACATTTTAAAATAAAGACTTCTAGACAATTACAGGAAATGATACGAGACCTGAAAACCTATAAACAGAATTAATAATACCCTCGAATAAAAGCTTATACCATTCGCTATCATAGAAACTTGTGTAGAAACTTGTGACGTAAATATGACATCGACAAAACTAGTGGAATATCCGTATTGATAAATCAAAGCAACCTTCCCCCCAAACAGTTTTTGGAACCAGTTTGTATATATTGACGCCCAAAACCCTTAGCAAAAGAGAGCCAAACAAGAGTCAAAAGAAGAGTCAAAGAAGAGTAAAAGCCAGGAGCCAAAGCCAGGTCATTCTGGATAGTCCAAGAGCCTTAGGTTCCTAGCAGATTTGCTGACCGCCACTTTATATTGGCAAGAGAAAAATGGCTAACCTGACCCCTAGCCCTATGACAACATATACTTCAGGTTGGTAAAAGGTCTCGACTTAGACTTACGCATAGTAGACAGGATGAAATAGATATACATAAGCTCATCAAAATGCCCTAATGGATTTTATGAGATGATTTCGTATGAGGAAACGAATGATACTGAATTGAGAATAGGATCATCTTGTAATTTACCGCCATACATCTGAAGAAAGCTATAATAAACTTTTCATATACAACGTTCGGACTTTGCTTAAACTGCTGTTGGAAGTTGTTGAGTTTGACTTGTACATTGTTTAGGAACTCTATAAGGAAAAAAATGGACCGACCGTACTGCCTTTTATATTACATTGTGATTACTTCCAACTATCAAAATCTGAATACGAACCTGGATCCCGTACCCTTTGATCAAGTTAAACAATACCTCTGGAGGATCATCCAGTTAACTCAAACTTGACACAGCAACCTATAAATATATTGATACCGCCAACTTAAATATATTTATGCTGTGAACTCGAACTTGTCAATTATAGGTTATGTAACTTAAAAGATAGAATACCGTCGGAATGCTTCCTTTGCTGTCCTTTAATTCCTTCAACGGAGAATATCTCCTTAATTAACTGGTCACAATTAATACATTGGCACAATACCTGCTTCTTAGTTGGTGTGCCAATGTAACACGCATTCTCGCTATAACATATATACCTATCGAGCTATTCTGACCTGCTTTAATAATTTTCCGACGGATTATTCATTTATATAGAAGAATGTTAAATTAAATGAAAATAGAACCCCAAACCAGTTTTTACCCCTAAAATTACTACCTATGTGAATACGGGCACATAGAGTAATTTATTATGGTGCCTTAGGACCAGGATTTTGAATTGGAAGAAAAGGCAAGAAAAGAAACAACAACAAGAATCATTTTTTCTCACATAAATCAGAAACATGGAGAATTATGCAGATGAATACTGAGACAACAAAATCAACAGGCTATGCAAATGCAACAAGCACAAATGGCTCCACAACAAGTACCGCTTCCGCCAGAGCAAGGAGATATAAATTTGATGGTGTTACAAAACATGACGGACACGTTACAACATGTAGATCAACATGCTAAATTTAGAACCATTAAAAACTTCATAACTCCGTTTAGTGGTGACCCCATGAAATTCCGACAATGGATAGTGGATATGGATAAGTTTGCTTACCTTATTGACGCCACAACAGATTTGGAAAAAAAGAAAATAGTGTTTTTATCATCGGAAGGATTGATAACTGATTTTGTGAGAAGAAGAGCGAAGGCCTACCCAAGTGAAACCTTTGAGGAATTGAAAAGAGTGCTAGTGTCACGATATTCTAACATAACGGACGCCGAGCACGCTTGGACACTTTTGAGAATGATAAGGCAAGAGAAAATGGAATCGGTGCAGATGTATGGCGACCGACTCTTAAACTTAGCTGAAGATGCTTTCGTGGGAGGTAGCATACCAACAACCGAGCTCGAGAAACACTTAGTGGGAATTTTTGTCGATGGCCTCTATTCAGATTCTCTGAAAATGCACATGTTAAGAAAAGATCCTCAGTCAATTACACTGGCCATCCAGATAGCAGTTAATGAGGAAAATGTCAAAAAAAGATTTCAGCAGAGGATTGGAAGACTGCCATTGCTAAACCATGAATGCCAGCATCCTCAACCTGAACCATTCTACCAACGTACGCAAAATGAACCGCTATTTCAGCATCAACAAAATAAACCATCGCCTCATCAACCTATGGAAGTAGACCATGCTAGACCTCGTTGGAATCGAAATCAAGAATATCACAGAAGATCAAAATAACACACACACAGAGAACTAAGACACTCCTTACCACAACCAAATGAAAGAGAGCATAAGATACACCATATAGAACCCTTGATGCAACCACAAACCTGCTACAACTGTGGATCCGTGGGTCATGGTTCAATGACATGTAGAAAACCCCAGTACCAATCTATGAGTTTGAGAAACCACTACCTACCCCAAAACAATTACAACGGTGAATATCAACGCCAAGTCCACTATCCAGAAAACTACCCAAGAAGACCCCAACAAAATAGAAACAACTTTTCCCAAGCAACAAGAAGGTCGGGAAACGGGACGGCTCCACATTAGAAGAGATCGGATGTGACGGCCGAAAAAAGAGATCTCTAAAAGAAAAAATGAAAGACAGAAACGAACAAGCAAATCTCAACATTTGTCCAGACCCCAGTTCATGTATAATAGAAATAGGAAAACAACAATTTAGAGCGTTAATAGACACAGGAGCAACTGTAAGTCTTATCCGGGAGAAGCTGTATTATCAAATTCAACACATGGCAAATTTTTCCAGAAGAACAGTACAAAATGAAATCAGTAACAGGTCAAGCACTATAAGAAGTGGGAATGGCTTATTAGAAATTTAAAATGGGAAGAGAAATTCTACGCCATAACTTCATTATAACCAGAGGATTATCAAGAAACTTCATAATAGGAAGAGACTTCCTCATCAAAAATAATGTGAGGATATACTTTGATTTAAAACAACTAAAAGTGAACAATACATATGTACCATTTCAGGACGATATCCATATCGCGACCCTGGTTCGAACTGCGGCACCGGTTACTCTGAAAACGAATTCAGTAACTCTAACCAGAGCTAAAACAAAAAGACCTCCATACACTGACATAGGACAGGCTGTATACATTATCACAAGTTGAAAATGAAAGAAATAGAGGAGATCCACACATAGAAGTACAAGATGGCATCGTGGAAATAAATATACGAAGAGATTTTCCAATAATGGTACTAAATACGTCAGGTACAACCACCACTATTCCCAGGGGTACAGTAATAGCAAAGATCCAGACGGAAAGGGGAAGATGTATTGACCAAACTATTCAAGGCCAAGAGCGTCTAATCCAAAATCCCAGATAAACAAATTAAGATCTTCATCCCATCCCCATCCTTACAAAACTCTAGATCCTATAGAGTCAACAAGAAGAAACATTCCAAATACAAAGAGAGTCGAAAGAAAAAATAAAAAATGTCTCTGGACCGAAGGAGCACAAATAACAGAAAGAAAATATGTAAAACCTGACTCGCTATTCGCTGACGATTTGGATAGAGAAATCATACAAGGAAGGTATGAAAGAAAAAATAAGTACCATACTTCATGGAACAGAGAGAATATTGTGGGAAACAGTTTTACATCTTATGCATACCCAAGAAACCGGGGGGGGGGACATATTCAAGGAATCGCCAGTTCTATGATAAATTGCCAAGAGACTCGAAGAGTAGGTACACCGACGAAACAGACACAAAAAAAAAAAAGAGAAAAAAAAAAATACCGCTTTTGTCCACCAGAAAGGATAATGACGAAAAAAAAATTTCATTCAGATAGAAACGAAAGAATTGCTAGCAACATTACAGACAACAGATGAACTAAAAACCCAGACTTGAAAAAAAATTCCATTCATAACGAAACATCAAGATGTATTTGCCTTATCTGACATAGAGTTAAGAAAGGACTTTACGACCGTTACCATGGAAAATAGAAACTACAACTGAAGAACCCATAAACCCTAAAAACCGTACCACACCCCACTAAAAAGAATCGAGGGATAGTGGAGAAAGCCATTGGCGACATGCTAGCAGCTGGGATAATTGAACGATCCAGATCATCATGGTCTTCACCCATTGTGATAGTAAAACAAAGAAAGACGGTAGCTCTCGCTTTTGCTGTGACTACAGGTAAGCGTTCAATAAAATCACCAACACGCCACCCTACCCTCTACCTCGCATTGATGCCATTCTGGCCCCCTTGGGTAACTCCGCCTGGTATCCCTCACTAGATGCACGCTCCGGCCTCTGGCCAATACCATTGTCCGACGATGCAAAGAAAAGAAATCTACTTTTCTGTACACACATGGGATCATATAGTTGGAATGTATTTACCTTTTGGACTGAAAAATAGCCCCGGCTACTTACGTAAGTTTAATGGATGAAAATATTGCAAGGACTGAACTCATTTGCATCAGCATATATAGATGATGTCTTGATCCACACAAAACAAAAAGGGGACAATGGAAGAACAACCTGAAACATGTCGAGACTGTTTTCGACAGAATGAGATTGCACAAAAGTAAAGCTGAAACTCAGCAAAATGCTGTTTCCTACAGAAGGAAATAAAAATATTTGGGGCTTTATTGTCAAAAACTCCCACAACGGAATCAGACCGGACAGTGAAAAGATTGAAGCTATCCATAAGATCTCTCCAAGTACCCCAGTACGTCAATTTAGTGGATTCTTTGGGTTTTGTGCGTATTATCGAAATCACATTATCAATTTTTCTAAAGTGGCTGAACCATTACTGAAACTAACCAGGAAGTATGCCAAATTCCGGTGGACTGAAGATTGCCAAAAAAGCATTTGAGTACCTGAAGAACAGCCTTAACCACCGTACCTTTTTTCTAGCCCATCCAGACTTGAACAAGCCCATGAATTATATACACGGACGCATCAAACACAGCAGTAGGCGCGTGCCTTGTACAAGACAGATCACCAGACGAAACCGCAAGTGATAAAAAAATGTTCCAAACGAAAAATACCGATAGCCTTCCTTTCCCACACATTAAGCCGAACACAGAGGAGATGGACTACGACAGAGAAGGAAGCCTATGCAATCCATTACGCCCTCCAGAAGAAATTCGATTTTTTTTTATATCCGTGGAACCCAGGTTATCATCAGAACAGATCACCAAACCACTTGTAAGCTGGGCTAACTAAGACTGCAGAGCAACCCAAGAAACTCCAGACCTGGGCGATAAATCTCCAAAGTTACAAATACAACCATTGAATATATTCCTGGAAAAAAATTGAATACGTGGTGTGCTGATCTTTTGTCCCCGAATTCCATATTTCTGAGACACCAATGAACCAGACTCCCCCCACTCCCTTGAATCTACATCGGACATCGACGATAACACAAAAAGGAAAATTCATGCCATAGACTCTAAAAAAAAAAACTCAAAAGACAAAACGATGAAGAGGTGGACCAACACAAGAACCTGAAAAAAAAACTACAACATGGAACCACATTTGATTTACCATCAGACAACCAAGGGAAACAGGAAAACGTTTGAACTGAATAATCGACTTTAAGAAAAGAACACAATGAAAGATTTGAAACATTAGTTAAGATTCATTACACAGGTTTCGTACCCAAATCCAAAAGAGAAGAAAGACTAATCAAATCCTTTCGGAAAGATAATAATTTGTTCTTGTATCATATTGGCTCTCTAGAGACAATGGTACTCTACAAAAAAAAAAATGTAACTATACCCAAAATCGCTAGTTCCAAAAAAATAATTATTTACAACAGTTTCATGACGAAAAAAATAAATCGGGCATTTTTTTTGGAAGAGACAAGACTCTAGATGTGATCCAAAAAAATTACGTTATTACTGGGCCCACGGATGATTAAAGATTATCATAGAGTATGTTGGGACATGTAGGGTTTGCAGCTAAGAAAATATGAGAACTATTCGAGCGCCTATCCAAGAAATGTCTTATCCGCACTACCCAATGGAAGTTATTTTAGCTTGGATTTATCTGGACCTTAACCCCACAACTTTAGGAGGACACAGATACATTTTACACATCGTAGACCAATACACGGTTGGCCAGAATGTTTCCCCTTAGAAAATGCCACATCAAAACCCTCATCACTGATGTTTTTTCCTACAACAATTTTTACCACGACATGGATGTCCCAAGCGTGTAAATCACTGATAACGGGAAACAATTCGTTAGGAGAGCCCTTTGCTTCAAACTCTCAAAAGGTTAAATATCAAAAAAATTACTACGACGACTGCATACTTACCATCCGCAATCAAATGGAGAAAATGAGCGAATGCATGCCACCTCATGCACGATATAATAGCCAAGTTTATTTGCCCGGACAGGGTTCAATACTGGAATCTATAATATCAATTTCAAGCTTTAGAAGCAATTCGAATTAATATCAATGATACTACTGGATTTTTCACCGTTCTACCTGCTTTACGGAAGAGAACCAAACTTTTTCCACTAGATAATCTTTTTTGGGCGCCTCACCAGAGAAAAATATTTTGGCGAATGTCCTATCCAAAAAATTATTTACGCTCCAACAGAAGCATAGAGCTCATGTAATAGCCCATCGGAAAGTAAAGAAAAGCCTTCGAAAAAAAATGCACGAATTAAGAAATTTCCTTGCAAAAAACAGCAAAACTCCAAGAGTTTTTAAGCCTGGAGATTTGGTTTATTTTCGGAAACATGTGCGAACGAACAAAAATTTGATAAAACTAACCCATTGGATTTCCTGGTTTTAAAGTGTTGGAACGAAAATCGACAACCAATTACATCCTGTGGAATGAAAAAGAGATACCACAACGAAAGCTCATGTGTCCCAGATGCGTCTTGACGACCACAGACCACTCACTGTCACGAAAAAACAAGCTGATAGACCCACGAGATTGTCTACCCTAGCGCAACCCCCCTCATCTTCCACTGATGATGAATTACCCAAATCAGATTCCTCCTCCCATGACTCCGATATCCCTTCACAAAATTTGGATACGTTCGTCAAACGTATTAGAGATAATAGAGATTCATCTGCTAGTGAAAACAATATCGATCTGCATGAGATAAGACAACGCCTTATTCAACGTCAAGAGAGAGGTCATGCGTCTTCCAGTGAAGATAACATACGTGTGCGAGAATTACGAAAACCGCCTAGACAACAGAAAGAGTGGTTTTCAGACGTCGCAAAATCTCGCAATCCTGAACCTACCGATCGACATGATTATCAATCATCTCAAATGGCTCCAGTGTATGATGAAGAAACACCAGATGATCTTTGCCCAGACACAGATTCGATGACCAGTGCATCTAACTCTACTTTGTGCGGTATGGACGAATCAAGAAGGACACCTGATAAACGGAAATACGAGCCTTCCTCTTCGATTCTACCCCTCTAGCCAAACTACCGAGATTGCTGAAAGAGCACATTTTTATTAAACCTACAAAGCAAAGCAAAGAGACGTCGTACAAATCCCCAACGCTTCTCACACGATGTCGACATGGTTAACGACGATACTTCACTCCCTACCCCTACGGTTAATAATTTTCCAAATGTTTCACCTCGCATGGATAAATGCATGCTTTTGTCCCAAATGATGTCGTTATTAGCTAACAAGCTGTGACTGGAATTTTCGAGGAAATGTTTCCACACTTTCCTGCTCGTTGGACTTTACATAAAAACCTTTGCGTTGCTACGGAAACCTTATTACTTCGTGATTCAACTTATATACGAGTTTGCAAAGGAAAAGTATCTGACTCTTTCGTCGTCAAGAACAATCAAAATTCACGATTTTTGTATAAAATGACATTTCTGAATTGATGAAGCCAAATTCGGTAGTACCTCTATTGACTTACCACAAATCCCTCGTTTGGATTTTTGATATCAAGTGAGGATGTCCATTAGCGACCTTCACCGTCCTTCTCTTTACTCCAAACCCAGACGCCAGAGAGCAAAAACCCCAACCCGCCCGTTTCATTGGGATGCCCTAGCCGTTTTCTATTTTTACCGGACTTACAACCGAGTTTTTTCTATGCTAGATTCTCAGTACAAACACTATAGAGACACCAACAGATTTATTGACACGTTGTGAAAATAAGTCGTACCGGTTTTTTAATAGTAAAAAACTTATTTTCCGCGGTACAAAAATACATGTAAAACAGATCAAACCAATAGTGTCTTGAACATTAGTATTCACACCTTAACGACTATACGTGACTTTACAGCGGGGTTGGATCGCTATTAATCACATGACACGATTGAATATGGCTTATATGATTGGGACATTTTCAAATTTTCCGTTTTATAGGTTCAAGATTTTTTTTTTTTTTTTTTTTTTTTTTTTTTTTTTTTTTTTTTTTTTTATTTTTTATTTTGACCAGTGTTATAGTTTTTTTTTTCAATTCTTAAATTGCATTTTGATCCTCTCCAGCATCAGATGACACACATTAAGGATTTTTCGCCGCATTGTGTTGAGTACCCTCATTTCCCCCACATACGCGTTTCGATGATTAGTAATTTTGTTTGTTAAAATTTAAAATTGTTGCGGACAATTTTTGATGTTTGGGATGTCTTTCAATATAGATTGATCGGTAATGCATACATTCACCCTATATCGACCGTGCGTTTTTCATGATATTAACCCCTATGTTCCCTCTTACGTACTATAAAGATGTATACCATTGTTTTAGTAGATTTGCAAGTTTGTTGGTTGGGTTATTAGTTGATAGAACTAGGAAAAAGTGTCTCTCTTTGAGATACATTTCTGTAGCATGGGGAACGTATATGTAACCGGAATGATGGATCACATTTAGTAGCTTAGTAATTATCCTTTAAATAATTTCAGTTACGCAAGTTATTGATGACGTAATTTTCACATATAGCCTCTTATCGACATTTTAAAATAAAGACTTCTAGACAGTTTACAGGAAATGATACGAGACCTGAAAAAACCTCTATAAACAGATATAATAATACCCTCGAATAAAAAAGGCTTATACCATTCGCTATCATAGAAACTTGTGTAGAAACTTGTGACGTAAATTATGACATCGACAAAACTAGTGGAATGTTCCGTCCGTATTGACAAATCTAAGCAACCTTCCCCCAAACAGTCTTTGGAAACCAGTTTGTATATATTGACGCCCCAAAAACCCTTAGCAAAAGAGAGCCCCCTAAACAAGAGTCTAAAAAGAAGAGTCAAAGAAGAGTAAAAGCCAGGGAGCCAAAGCCAGGTCATTTCTGGATAGTCCAAGAGCCTTAGGTTTCCTTAGCAGATTTGCTGACCGCCACTTTATTATATTGGCAAGAGAAAAAAAAAATGGCTAACCTGACCCCTAGCCCTAATGGACAAAAAAACATATACTTTTTAGCAGGTTGGTGAAAAAAGGTCTCGACTTAGACTTACGCATAGTAGACAGAGATGAAATAGATATAACATAAGCTCATCAAAATGCCCCCCTAATGGATTTTTATGAGATTGATTTTCGTATGAGGAAAACGAATGTTACTGAATTGAGAATAGGATCATCTTGTAATTTACCGCCATACATCTGAAAAGAAAGCTATAAATAAACTTTTCATATACAACGTCGGACTTTGCTTAAAACTGCTGTTGGAAGTTGTTTGAGTTTGACTTGTACATTGTTTAGGAACTCTACTATAAGGAAAAAAATGGACCCGTACTGCCTTTTATATTACATTGTGATTACTTCCAACTATCAAAATCTGAATACGAACCTGGATCCCGTACCCTTTGATCAAGTTAAACAATACCTCTGGAGGATCATCCAGTTAACTCAAACTTGACACAGCAACCTATAAATATATTGATACCGCCAACTTAAATATATTTATGCTGTGAACTCGAACTTGTCAATTATAGGTTATGTAACTTAAAAGATAGAATATCGTCGGAATGCTTCCTTTGCTGTCCTTTAATTCCTTCAACGGAGAATAGCTCCTTAATTAACTGGTCACAATTAATACATTGGCACAATACCTGTGTTGCTGTCATTTTCGACGGAGTCATCTGTCAAGTTATTTGCAGGTTGATTAGGGGTTGTCTTCCCTTGTTTATTCATTCATTGTGTTTTGACCTTTAGGGTCAAAGGTTGACAGTTCGGGCGTAGGCCTATGGGAAGGTTTTTTAAGCGGGAGAGAGATATACTTCCGGCAAGCCGGGAAGGTCCTGTTTTTCTGAAGGGACCAAGAGTCCATTGTTTTTTTCGGGGAGAATCTTCGAAGTAACTGCTATGGCAGTTTTCCCCAGTGAATCTCTGTGCGTCGGGATGACGACAGAATTCCTTGTTATGTTCTGAGGATTCATTTTCCAGGTAATACCGACCTTTATGCATTATTACGCTTTTCGGTGGCAGAACATGTAAAAGGATTACTTAGTGTGAACTGCAGCTCACCGATCCTATATATTTCAGAACTTATATATTTGTGCTCGAGGTAGCCATCCAAGACTGTTAGTCTTTATATTGTCCAGAAATCCAGTGACGAAGATATATTGTGGGAACCGCAGATTGGCGGGATTTATGTCTACAATAAGCATTACTGCAGGGTTGATGATAACCTATTTAACAGAAGTACACAGCCGACGTCAGAACGAGGCCTGTGCTTTCGGCTATTATACTACAGCCTGATAATGTGCAATTGGCGGGGAATGCCAAGTTGCACCTATGTGTCAAAGTGACTAAGGCATCTGACGCGTTTAGTCAGAGATGCCAAGGGCGACGCTACGAACTGTCATTATTGAAGAACTTTGCTATTGACCATGCACGTCTATTCCGATGTTTACCTTTTTGAATGCCAAATGTATACCTATCGATTTCCGGTCAGCATGACCTTGTTACACTGACTGTTCCTGTTGATACTATGTGTGTTCTCGTCAATAAATGTCTTGAAACATGCCTGCAGTGTCCAAGCATCCTTGACTACTGCATGTGAGAGTATGGGTTGCAGGGTCTTCATATATACGAGCCTAAACACATTCGCGCCTTCATTCGCACCCACACTCAGTTCATCATACGCTCGCACTACACATCTAACAACAAGTATACTGTCTTGGGCCAGTGATCACCTCAACAAGAGAAAAAGACAGTTACATTTCTGGTGGACCAGTTACGTGGGCTCTTCTGATACATTTGTTGTTGCCAATGTGGCCTAGAAACTTACATTTCTGATGGACCAGATCTGTGGGTTTAAAAAGAACAGAGCGAGCATTTGACATTATTGTTGACATTAATGGATCCAGAAATTTACATTCCTGGTTGGCTGTTACATGTATGATGTCTCCAGTTTTGTCCAGAAATTTACAAGAAGGACAAGTACACATTACACTTCTGATCTGTGGGTCTAAGCTACACACGGGACAGCCGTAACACACAGCGCTAATTCTACACTTGCAAGTTTTGGCTACAACAGGACAGAAATAGGTCATCAACGGTTGACCTAGATAAACAGTGCGGGCATTTATATTATAATGCTACATAAACCACAACAAGACAAGTACTGAGGTTAACATCTAGGCATTTGCTACGTGGACCATAACTGCATAGAAGTCGGGTTCCTATTGTGAACAGTACTGCTGGTTGTTACACGTTTCAGTCAACAACAGACTTTTCTATGTCCGAGCATTCAAGCTACATTGTTCGAGGTCAAGTGTTTGTAAACAGTACGTGGAAATTGTAAACATTCAATGTGCAAGTCCTAATTCGAGAAGGTCATAGTAACTTTGGTTCGTGAATACCACTTTATGCTACAGTGGATTTGACGTTCAGTGCGCGTTTGACATTTCGTTTCTGTGTTCGCAAGGAGCAAGAAATTTATTTTAGTTTCAGCTGTGACTGAACTTGTTCTGCAACACATTGAAATTGATTGCTATATGTTTATGTTACTTCTACTGTTTTTGTGTATTTTTCAGCGGGTTTTCGGTTGGTGGGTCTTACAGTAAATATGCCACTTAATCGAGGCTTACTGTAAGCGTTCTGTAGGTGCAAATTTTCTTAATTTGAAAATTTGCTAGTGACAATTGGTCGCTATTGATGTTAGCTGTGATGTAACTGTACTTAACGTTGTTTTTGTAATATTTTGTCTGTTTTTCAGTTTTGATTTTCGATTTGTTTTGTTTGTATTCTGTAGGTCTCTCCTTTCTTTTGTGTATTTCTCTACACATTTTTGGTTAAAACAGTGTTGCCATTTGTATTGTTTTGTATCTTTGTCTTTGTATTTTTTTTTTTTTTGTACTACATTACTGTCATGCACAGTCTACATACATATACTTGGTCATGTATTGGTATTATTGATAAAGTAGACTCTTCATATAGAGTTTGTTAATAAAATATTTTTATATAAGATATTTATACAAGTTCTTTGATAAAAGACTTGTTATCTACAAAGATTGAGACAAGGTGAAATACATATTCAAGTTCTTTATAAAAAAAGACTTGTGCCCATAGTGAGTGGGATATAAGGGAATTTTTTTTTTCCACAGGTACTCAAGTGATTTTTTGGTTACATTATAAACAAGAGGACCATACAAAGTCTTTGTCTAAGACTAAGAGAGTGAAATAAAGTGAAGTGAGTATACAAGTCTATCATTTCAGACTTGTCTCCCATTAAAGTGAGATAATTTAATTTATTTACTTCTGCAAGTTACTGATCTCAGTAGACAAGATGTCTACATTAGAGTACTTTATTACACAAGGGAGAGCCCTTGATAAGACTGGTCAACAGTTAGAAGAATGGGCTGTTGCTCAGTATGACAAAGCATTAGCTGCTGAAGAGAGAAGAGCTGCTGCAGAAGAGAGAAAAGCTGCTGCGGAACAAAAAAGGCTAGACAGAGAAGCTGATATTGCTGCTGAACAAAAGAAATTGCAGATGCAGGTGGAGGAAAGGAGATTTGAAGCTGAACAAAAGAGATTAGACAAAGAATCTGAACAAAAGAGATTAGACAAAGAATCTGAACAAAAGAGATTAGACAAAGAAGCTGCTGCGGAACAAAAGAGATTAGACAAAGAATCTGAACAAAAGAGATTAGACAAAGAAGCTGAACAAAAGAGATTAGACAAAGAAGCTGCTGCGGAACAGAAGAGATTAGACAAAGAAGCTGCTGCAGAGGAGAGGAAAGCTCAAGCTGAGGCTGAAATTAGAAAAATGGAACATGAGGAAAGAAAACAGAAGATGGAACTTGATGAAAAACTCGCAACTTTGGAGTTAGAGAAATTGAAATTGGCGAGTACGGGTGCTCAGCAAACAACTTCGAGTACGACAAAGGAGTTTGTTAGTAGGATTAAATTACCTCATTTCAATCCTTTAAAGGATGACGTAGCAGATTATCTAGATAGATTCCAATTTTTGTGCGATACGCATAACATAAAAAAGGAAAAATATGTTGAACAACTGATGCCATTTTTTACAGGTGACACAGTGACTACTCTTATGACAATAGTCGAACATGAGAAGACTAATTATGATGTTGTCAGGGCAGCATTGCTAAAAAAATACCAACTAAAAGAAGAAGACTATCGTCTTCGTTTTAGGACAATGTTGCCAGAAAATGGAGTAGATTTCTCTGATTTTGTTACAAAGATACGTCGTACATTTACACGATGGGTTGAGTTGTCTCAGACTGAGAAAACATATGAAGGTCTAATGGACTTATTATTGCGAGATAAGGTTTTGTCATCTGTTAATGATTCTTTTCTTGCATTCCTTCATGAGCGTAAGCCTAAAAACTTAAAAGATATGGAGGAATACTGTTGTCAGTATGCCACAGCGCATCCCCATGCTACAGTTAGCAATTCTAAAGTGAAAGAAGGGTTGCCAGCTGCTTCGGCAACACCATATGGCCCTAATTTCAAAAAAAAAATTTCAGGGTGCTCAACAAAATTGGAATAGGGGAAGTAATCAAAATTACACTCAGAAGCGGAGTAATCCAACACATGATGGTTCTTCGTCTATGAATTGGAGACAAGATGGTAGTTCTCGTAATTTTAGTGGTAATAATTTGAGACACTTTCGCAAAGGCTATCCAAATAATAACTATTCAAATTTTCGAGGTAATCATTCTCGACGTCAAGATTATGACGATGGTGAATTTAGAAACCGGGATTCAAACCGGAATGATGATTACAATAGGCAATATGATAACAATTACAGGGGAAATGATAGTCGAAATAATTACAGGGGAAATGATAATCGAGGCAGACCTAGATTTAACAAGAAAAGACCTTTCCAACAGGCAAACTCTGCACAACAAGAGTTTGATGGAGCCTGTAATACAGTAAATGATAGTGGTAACTCTAGGGCTATCACTGGTTGTGCTTTCGATTTTGGGAGAGCAACTGAATGCCCCCAATGCTTAACATTGTTTGACTCATCGACTGTATCTACGCTAAGTTGTGGTCACCCTCTTCCTGCTCTACCTGCTACAGTTGCGCATGATGGGAGAGGATCTCTCATCTTACATAAAGGTCTAATAAATGATAGGCTAGTCTCAGTACTTTTTCGATTCGGGATGTACTACCGTCGGGGTTAGGGAGTCTCTGATAGATCCTTGCTGTGCCACTGGAAAAACAATCAAATGTGTTACATTTGGTGGTACTATGGAAAGCTATCCTACTGCTATTATTAGGATTGACACTCCTTTCTTCACAGGAGATGTCCATGCATGTCTTCTTCCTAATCCTATTGCGGATCTTATAATCGGTCGTATTCATGGGGTTAAAGAATGCACCCCGCAACAAATTTCTAGTTGGGAAGAAAAAAACATTCAAACGGTCAATGCAGTGGTGACAAGAGCTCAAGCTCTTAATCCCCCAACTTCATCTGATAATAGTAATGAAGTTGATAGCCAAGACGAGCACTTGGTGATTTCCCATGACTCGTTTGTTAAACGTCAAGAAGAGGATCCTTCTTTGAAGAAATTCTTCCTTCTTGCAAAGAAAGGGGATCCCAATCAAAATACGAATCACAAATCGTATATCACTATGAAGAATGGTATATTGGTACGAATGGTACAACACTCGGACAAGTCTATGCACTCGCAAATTCTTGTGCCTAAGTGTATGAGAGCCTTAATTCTTCGGCATGCACACGATTCTCAGTGTGCTGGACACATGGGTTTTTCCAGAACTAAAACTAGAGTCCTTGCGTCCTTCTTTTGGCCATTCGTGAATAAAGACATCCGAATTTATTGCCGATCTTGCAAAATTTGTCAAGAGGTCAAGTCTAGAGGTCCGAGACATGCTGCTCCTATTCAGGCTGCAGATATTCCGATTCGGCCGTTTCAGAAAATGGCTATAGACATCATTGGTCCGTTCAAAATTAAGTCAGCCAGAGGACACCAATTTATCCTCACTTGCGTGGACATGTGCACGCGTTGGCCAGAGGCTATTCCTCTGAAGAGCATATCAACTGTCGATATCGCTGATGCTCTTTGGCTCGTATTTTCTCGTCTGGGATTCCCCGGAGAAATACTGTCGGATCACGGCACTCAGTTAATTTCGGACGTTATGTCTCAGGTAATGGCTACGCTAGACATTAAAAGGTCTCTCAGTAGTATTTATCATCCAATGTCCAATGGATTGGTAGAACGTCTTAACAGGACACTAAAGAACTTACTTGGCAAGATAACGGAGGATCATCCTGAAGATTGGGACAGGGTTTTACCTGCAGTCCTCTTTGCCTATAGAGAGGTTCCCAACGAGCATACAGGGTTTTCTCCTTTCGAACTTGTCTTTGGCGCGCAACCGCGTGGTCCGATGTCCTTGTTACACGATTTGATAACTTCCGATAGTATTGACGATGATACACAATCGTCATATGAATATGTCATAGCTCTTAGAGAAAAGATTATCGAATCGTGCAGGTTAGCAACTTCATCTTCCGAATTTGCGAAAGAAAAAAGCTAGGCGATTTGCTAACAAGAAAAGACGCCTACGTCAACTTTGTCCTGGAGACAAAGCATATGTCTTACTGCCCTCAAGAGAGAATAGACTTCTCATTTCATGGAAAGGTCCATACACTATAGTCTCAAAAATTTCCGATGTCGACTATATTGTCGATGTGGATGGAAGGCATAAAACCTTCCATATAAATATGCTAACAGAGTTTATTGAACGTCCAGACTATTTGCAGCCTATTTTCCAGGCGACGGACGACTCTCCAGTCCAACATGGTCACATCTCATCCCTGTCCGTTATACAGGATGAGGAAACTATTTTTTCTGACGTGAACTTACCTCTTCCTGCGATTCCACTTACTTCAACGGAATCGTGGAGAGACGTTACAATCTCTTCGAACTTGTCTTTTGAGGAACAGCGTCAAGTATCCTCTACGTTACAATCATATCAGGATGTCCTTACCGACATTCCTGGACACACAGATGTCATAGAACATGACATCATACTTACTGATCGTAATCCGATCAGAGTAAGACCATACCCAATACCTATTCATTTTCAAGCACAAGTCGAGAAAGAATTGGATGAAATGATTCAACTACAAATAATTGAACCATCCACTTCAGCTTATTCTTCGTCGATAGTTATTGTTCGAAAGAAAGACAATAACATACGTCTTTGCGTTGACTATCGCAAATTAAATCAAGTTACGAAGTTCGATGCTGAACCTATGCCGTTATTAGATGATCTACTTATTAGACTTTCTAAAGCTAAATTCTTTACTAAACTAGACTTGTCGAAAGGTTATTGGCAAGTCCCACTGACGGAAACACGCCAAACCTCTCACTGCTTTTTCGACACCTAGGGGTCTGTTTCAATGGAATTTTATGCCTTTCGGGCTTATGAACGCCCCAGCGACTTTCGTGCGCATGATGCGACGAATTCTATCAGATCGTGCAGATGTCATTGCATATTTAGACGACATCTGTCTTTTCAGCGATACTTGGGAAGAACACTATTTGGGTCTAAAGGAATTGCTATCTACTCTACGTGAGCATAGTTTGACTGCTAAACCCTCTAAAGCTTTTGTTGGGTTTAGTGAAATTTCCTTCCTAGGTCATCGAGTTGGTCATGATCTGTTGAAGACAGAGGACCAAAACATTTCAAAGATATTAAATATCTCGGTTCCGAAGACGAAAAAGCAAGTGCGTAGTCTCTTGGGATTGATACAATTCTATGGAAGATTCATTGAGAATCTGTCCTCCATTATGGCACCACTTTCAACGTTATTGAAAAAAGGTTCTCCTAATATGGTGCGTTGGTCCCAAGAATGCCAATCTTCATTGGATCAGGTTAAGAATTTGTTCTCATCTCATCCTATCTTAAGACTACCAACGATTGATAAGACTTTTGTCCTTCGTAGTGATGCCTCTTCCACTGGGATTGGAGCGGCACTAATGCAGGAATATTCAGGAACTCTGCATCCTGTAATGTATATTTCTAGGAAGCTAAATGCGGCAGAAAGGAATTACTCGGTTTTGGACCGTGAATTATTGGCTATGGTTTGGTCCATTCTTAAGCTACAAAGGTTCCTTCTGGGCGCGCATTTCTTTATGGAAACCGACCAAA
The DNA here is from genome assembly GCA_024509875.1 of Oreohelix idahoensis. Lineage (NCBI taxonomy): Eukaryota > Metazoa > Mollusca > Gastropoda > Stylommatophora > Oreohelicidae > Oreohelix > Oreohelix idahoensis. The sequence goes on along the minus strand of JAMPIV010021768.1, from coordinate 110,994 downwards.
AAGCTCTTACGGCTATGCAAAGTAAGGATTTGAAGAGCTCGAGATCTACTCGTTATGCTATTGCTCTTCAGCCTTTCCATTTCACGGTGCGAGCTATCCGTGGTTCGGATAATGTGATGGCGGACATATTGTCTAGATGCCCACATGATTCCAGTTAAATCTTGTGTCATAGTTTTTCCTGATATACTTTCAGACTTAGGTCTGTCCTTAATATCATAATATGTTGTAATACAAATGTATTTGGATGATGTTTAGATAATTTAACAAATTTCATTTTGTCCATCCATCAGTGATATGTTGCTAAAATAGCATTGACATTTGTATATTGCTATGACTATATTATTTAGTAATGTTTGATATATGATTGGTATTGCCAGCAACTTAGGTTTCTTGAATGGTATCCCTTAGTTTGTTTGGCTTAAAGGAAATATTTTCTCCTATGTTGAGAGATGATTTGTATTCTCTTCAGACGCCTTATTTATGAGTCTATTGTACCTGTTATTAGGTTCAGTTTTTGCATGAGCACAGAAGTGATACTGGTGCTATCTTGCTCATGGACATATTAAAAAAAAAATTTCATTTTTTTTTTTTACAGGGGGGTGGTAGTAATGTTGCTGTCATTTTCGACGGAGTCATCTGTCAAGTTATTTGCCTATGTTTTATCATAAGTATAATTGTGTCTTTACCTGCGATGTCAGGTTGATTAGGGGTTGTCTTCCCTTGTTTATTCATTCATTGTGTTTTGACCTTTAGGGTCAAAGGTTGACAGTTCGGGCGTAGGCCTATGGGAAGGTTTTTTAAGCGGGAGAGAGATATACTTCCGGCAAGCCGGGGAAGGTCCTGTTTTTCTGAAGGGACCAAGAGTCCATTGTTTTTTTCGGGGAGAATCTTCGAAGTAACTGCTATGGCAGTTTTCCCCAGTGAATCTCTGTGCGTCGGGATGACGACAGAATTCCTTGTTATGTTCTGAGGATTCATTTTCCAGGTAATACCGACCTTTATGCATTATTACGCTTTTCGGTGGCAGAACATGTAAAAGGATTACTTAGTGTGAACTGCAGCTCACCGATCCTATATATTTCAGAACTTATATATTTGTGCTCGAGGTAGCCATCCAAGACTGTTAGTCTTTATATTGTCCAGAAATCCAGTGACGAAGATATATTGTGGGAACCGCAGATTGGCGGGATTTATGTCTACAATAAGCATTACTGCAGGGTTGATGATAACCTATTTAACAGAAGTACACAGCCGACGTCAGAACGAGGCCTGTGCTTTCGGCTATTATACTACAGCCTGATAATGTGCAATTGGCGGGGAATGCCAAGTTGCACCTATGTGTCAAAGTGACTAAGGCATCTGACGCGTTTAGTCAGAGATGCCAAGGGCGACGCTACGAACTGTCATTATTGAAGAACTTTGCTATTGACCATGCACGTCTATTCCGATGTTTACCTTTTTGAATGCCAAATATATACCTATCGATTTCCGGTCAGCATGACCTTGTTACACTGACTGTTCCTGTTGATACTATGTGTGTTCTCGTCAATAAATGTCTTGAAACATGCCTGCAGTGTCCAAGCATCCTTGACTACTGCATGTGAGAGTATGGGTTGCAGGGTCTTCATATATACGAGCCTAAACACATTCGCGCCTTCATTCGCACCCACACTCAGTTCATCATACGCTCGCACTACACATCTAACAACAAGTATACTGTCTTGGGCCAGTGATCACCTCAACAAGAGAAAGAGACAGTTACAACCTGCTTCTTAGTTGGTGTGCCAATGTAACACGCATTTCTCGCTATAACATATATACCTATCGAGCTATTCTGACCTGCTTTAATAATTTTCCGACGGATTATTCATTTATATAGAAGAATGTTAAATTAAATGAAATAGAACCCCAAACCAGTTTTACCCCTAAAATACTACCTATGTGAATACGGGCACAACTTGGCCCGGCTTTTATTTTCCTAAATCTCGTTCTCCAGGGACATAAAGTCGACGCTAATCCGAGCCTTTTGACTGCATTATTTTCACAACTAACTGTCATGTTTCTGCAGTCCGTTATGAATGCTTATACTCAAGCTGAAAAGCCGAATTTCGGGTCGGCCCTACTTTCCATGTCTACGTTCTGTTGTGGGTTTCGAATTCACAATAAGGAACTCGATCCTTGTCTTTGGAAACTATGCTGTTAATTATTAATTGTGAAGTGACACAACACGGGCGGAACGACAGCTCATGGGGCGTTGGATAGATACGTCACAAAATGGTTGAAATGACAGTTTGTGGTCTGCAAATCTTGGATGTATATTTTCGATTTACATACCAAAGTATACCTCCCCCTTTTTCATAAAGTTTTCTTCGTTTTGGCGAGATGCGACCCGTTCAATCCAAACTCAAGTCCATTAGTTATAAAGGAGCTCGTAGTCTGACAATTGAAAGTAATCTCTTGGTAACAGGCATATGCATTTTACCTTCTGCACGTTAAGTTAAGTATGATTTGAAGCCTAATAATAATAATAATAATAATAGCCCCTTCAGTCATAACTGACTATGGGAATGCGCCCCTGAGGTGACAGCCCTCAGCTGCTTATTTTCCTGGTGCTCCTTTCGACGTTTTCTCCTCACCTCTGCTTCTTGTGTGAGCCTCTCTTCGCCCAATCTGAGGTGGCGCCGTAAATAGCATGGCCACTCAGTGCGATCGGCAGCCTCATCCTCCCATGTTGCTGGATCCATGTCCAGTGCCCTCATATCTCTCTTGCACACATCTTGCACATTTGAAGCCTAAGGCACCTTTTATTTAGCCTAGCTGCCACAACTGTACCCATCCAAATGAACCAGTCAACCATGTTCTGCTCATTGTATAGGAGTGTCCAAAGAAAGAAGAAAATTACTGCCGGGCTGCCCAACAATCACAAACACTATGTGGCGCCACCCAACAGTTACAAGGATCCTGTTACATGCCTTTTGAGGCGTATTAGGAATATGATGTTAGGCCCATATTTTCTTGACCATACGACACACTAGGGGTGATGTGATCAGTATCACGCCACCCGGCCGCCTTTAACCTTCCCCGTGTGCGCAATTCATGAAGTTGGGAGCCGTTTGCGGTCTAAAAATTCCCACCTCAACTGGTAATCGAACCAGGACCATCGAGCTGCGAAGCCAGTTCACTAACCACTGAGCTAACGCTCTAAAGGGAGATAGGACAGGAAGATCAGCAGGTCATCAGGCCCACGTAACATACCTTGTACATGTGGACAACACTGAGTTACAGGACACTTGCTAATTCTTCAACTGGGCATTGGTTGTTAAATAACGACAAGCCTAGCAGTCCTAGTTAAGCAACAACACAACAACAGCCAGTAGAACAAGAGAAAAACAAAATGCTGCTGTTTGGTAGACAATGAAGAAGGGCCTTAGTTGATAGTTTGACAGGGTAGTCCTTATTCTGGAATGGCCATGGTAAGCGATATCAAAAGAGAACGAAAATCACGTAGACGGGAAGCGCATCTCATTCAAATCCTCCTGTCGCGTTGTATCAGCTAACATTCTTTCGGTATTATAATTATTAATTTCATTTTTCTCTCCATCTCTCTCCCCATCTCTCTCTCCATCTCTCTCTCCATCTCTCCCCATCTATCTCTCCATCTCTCTCCATCTCTCCCCATCTATCTCTCCATCTCTCTCTCCATCTCTCCCCATCTATCTCTCCATCTCTCTCCATCTCTCCCCATCTATCTCTCCATCTCTCTCTCCATCTCTCCCCATCTATCTCTCCATCTCTCCCCATCTATCTCTCCATCTCTCTCTCCATCTCTCCCCATCTATCTCTCCATCTCTCTCTCCATCTCTCCTCATCTATCTCTCCATCTCTCTCTCCATCTCTCTCTCCATCTCTCCTCATCTCTCCCTATCTCTCTCTCCATCTCACTCCATCCCTCTCCATCTCTCCCCATTTCTCCCATATCTCTCTCATCTCTCTCCATCTTTCTCTCCATCTCTACCCACCTCTCTCAATCTCTCCCCATCTCTCAACATCTCTCTCTCCATTTCTCTCCATTTCTCTCCATCTTTCTCTCCATATCTCTCCATCTCTCTCCATCTCTCACCATATCTCCCCATCTCTCTCCATCTCTCCCCATCTCTCCCCATCTGTCGTACAGATAGGTTGTGAGTTATTTTTAGCTCGTCTGAGCAAAGTGGATGGTGGTGATAAGTACGTAGGAAAAAGATGTGAGAAATAGATTTCAAGGGTTATAGTTTAAGGAACAAAATATGTCCCTGGAATGAGTAAGTTTCTCTATTCCAGCCTATCTATACGACTATAATTTAGTACAAGACAACCTTTCCCTCCTCATACATATAAATATAAGTTTAACTACACACACACACACAGCTATATGACAGCAAGACACACAAACGTGAAAAACTACGGTTAATTGGGTATGGGTCTGACCAACACACAAAGTTAAGTTTCTTTTGTTGTTTATTATCATTTAAACTTGACAACATCAAATATCTCAAGAAAGATCAAATAAAATCAGATTTACAAACATATGAAATAGCAGAATAAATGTGCCCTCCCCCCTATGGAGAAAAGGACCCAAAAAGTTAATAACCCAAAGGTCAAAGGTTAGCCCTATGTAACAGAGTAGACAGTAAAGAAAACAAGTTCCTACTATATGCTACCCAGGAAATAACAAGTTTATGCAAAATCCAATGTTGGTAAAGTCCCGGTAACAAAGAAAAATATTAACTCTCTATTTCATACAGTGGCCACTCAATCACTCTTACCTACTCTTGGTGATATCCCTTGGAATTACAATTTTTCCTGAATATAAAAAATGTCAGGTTCTATTCCCAAATTGGCCCCAGCCCATCCTCTGTCAGATAAAGACTAGTGAGGTGAACGCCGAATCTGTTGTGGGTTTTTCCTGGATGAACAAAATGTCACCGCCAATAGTTGATGTAGAAACGTGATCTTCGGGTTCACAGTTAAAAGAAGAAAATACTTCCAGCATTGGGAAACATCTGGTTGCTAAAAATGTTACATATGATGATTATAATCCTATCGGCTGACTCTCTATTTTAGAGCGCCGATTCTGAAACAGCGTAAATTTATGGATGCTTCGCTTGAATACGACTGTCAGAAGTCGAGAATGAATGTTATTTTTTTTTTTTTTGCACACCCCAGCGGGCTGATAAAATTGAAAAAAATATTGCTGGGTTTGGTAAGTCCAGTTAAATTTACAAGTTAAAATGTTTCTTATGTATCGTTGGCAAATACTTGCTCACAAATGAAATCGGTGACGCACAAGCCAAGAAAAGACAACATTAACCAATCAGTAAAAAAGAAAGAAGCCGCTGGACGCCCTTGATCAGGTCTGCTAGGAATATATAAGAAAACGTTATGGAAAAATGCTACTATTCTATATAGCTACATATATGCACACAGACGGGGACAAGACGATCTCTTATCCACTCCGTCAGTCCTGATTAAATTTAAAAGGCCCACGGTGTGTTTAGCCTACCCTGTCGCTCGTCGCTAACGCTGAGTTTTTTGGGTCGGATGGAGGTATGCAACTCTCCCCGCCCCTTGCTCGTGCTTAACGATCAGCGTACAATGTCAATTATTATTTAATGATCTATATGCGCACTTACACAAAGTATCGCCTGTCTTTAATAGCTATTAAATTGTCGGCGTCTGATAGTTTAGACGTATGGTATTAAATAATAGGGACATAATAAATACGTACAGTGAAATAAAACGTGAATTCTGTTCTGTCACTATCAGTCGCGTCTAGCATTTAAACCAGTCAGCTAACCGTTTCTTCTTGTGTGAGAAAGCGTGTGGTGAAAATTAGCATTATAACTGAACATCTGGTATGAAATAGCTACGCGTTATTTTATTTCACTTGTGTTTTACTTACTTACTTAGTCGTTCCCCTTCTACCGTGAGGTGTAGAGGTTTGGAAGAGAGAGCGCCAGACTACCCCACCGGCTGTCCCCCTCCCGGCCCGGCTCCACTCCAGTCCCCGGTCCCCCAAAGATTGTCCAATATTGTCCTCCCAGCGGACTCCGGGTCGCCCCCGGGGTCTGGATCCTTGGCTCCCCGTTTCCCACGCTTGTCGTGGCAGCCGATCCTCTCCCACCCTGCAGACATTGTCAAACCATCCCAGCCGGGACTGCTCCACCTGGGCCCGCAGGGGGTGGCACTTTAGGCATTGACGCATCGTCTGGCTGCGTACCATGTCTCCTCTTGCCACCCCAACCACCCCCCTCAGACACCCCACCTCTGAGGTTTGGATCTGGCCCTTATGGGTTGCAGTCACCGCCCATGACTCGCATCCATATGTCAAGACCGGGACACAGGCGGAGCGGCACACAGCCATCTTCGTTTTCCCACCAACCTCTCTCTTGCTGAGGAATCCTCGATTTATGGCCTGAAAAAGTCTCCCAGCTGCTGCTTTTCGAGTGGCCAACTCTTCTTTGATGCCTCCCTTTCGGTCTACAATAGCTCCGAGGTATTTAAAGTGGTCGACCTGCTCCAGGACCCGCTCTCCCAGCTCAATCCGACGTCCCCTTTCCTCTCGTGACATCACCATGGACCTTGTTTTTGAGCTGCCTATGACCATCCCTCTCTTCCCCAGCCCTTCCCTTGTGTTTTAACAGCTAGAAAATCTAAGTGAATTATAATGGTAAAAGCTTAACACTTGTAAACACGTAACCTCTCATTTCTATTACCAGAAAATCAGAATGAAAATCCCCACGAATGCTATTAACACATTTTCCACAATGGTTCTAGAACTACGTGCGTAGACTATCCAAAAATTCTGAGTGACAACTGATAGCAGGTTTAAGAAAACGCAGTTTATATATCATTATGTTTCTCTGATCTATAGATGATGTTACTTTTCCCACCACTATGTGTAGCGAGGAACAGAAACAGAATTCTCAGATAAAGGCTTATGATCAGTCTTCCGTCGAGCATTGCTAACCGACACCAGAAGAATTCTTGCGTCTAAAAGGCCTTCTCTGTACGAATGCCTGCTTCCGAAGATCAAAGAGCCCGGGGTTTTCTGACTTTCCGTGAGTACGAACTTCAAAAGATTCTGTGTTTCTCACGTGCAGTCTGTCAGGTATTGTATGATTGACAGATAAGCTCGCGTGAGGAGCTGATTCGCTACCTGTTATGACGGGCAGGTCACGAAAGTTTGTAAACACTTCGTTTGGTTATGTTCAAAGACAAGAGGTGTGACGAAAAAGGGAGTAAACACAGGCTGTAAATGCATGGTTTTGCAGCAAATCATATAATGCTACGAGGTCACAAAAGACTGTCAGATTACTGTAGGCTCGTTTTCCATTATGCGTCACACCATCTCTCTTCATCTCTTCCCATCTGTCTCCATCTCTCCCCATCTCTCGTCTCCGTGCAGTTCTCGAGCTACGCCACTTTTCTTAACAGGGGGTTTCCAGAAAACGCCTCCCTTCTAATGCTATCAACATGTTTTCTCAGTATGTGTCTTATACATCACCAGCATCTTTTTCTCAGTTTATGCTCAGTTATTGGTGATCTTAACATAAGTCCCACATTGGTGATCGTGTCACCAAATACACATTGGTGATCTTGTAATCAGATCCACATTAGTGATCTTGTTATCAATTCCACATTGGTTATCTTGTTATCAATTCCACATTGGTTATCTTGTTATCAATTCCACATTGGTTATCTTGTTATCAATTCCACATTGGTTATCTTGTTATCAATTCCACATTGGTTATCTTGTTATCAATTCCACATTGGTGATCTTGTCATCAGTTCCACATTGGTGATCTCGTCATCAGTTCCACATTGGTGATCATGTTATCAATTCCACATTGGTGATCTTGTCATCAGTTCGACATTGATGACATTGTCATCAGTTCCACATTAGTGATCTTGTTATCAATTCCACATTGGTGATCTTGTCATCAGTTCCACATTAGTGATCTTGTCATCAGTTCCACATTAGTGATCTTGTTATCAATTCCACATTGGTGATCTTGTCATCAGTTCCACATTAGTGATCTTGTCATCAGTTCCACATTAGTTATCTTGTTATCAATTCCACATTAGTTATCTTGTCATCAGTTCCACATTAGTGATCTTGTCATCAGTTCCACATTGGTGATCTTGTCATCAGTTCCACATTAGTGATCTTGTCATCAGTTCCACATTAGTGATCTTGTTATCAATTCCACATTGGTGATCTTGTCATCAGTTCCACATTAGTGATCTTGTCATCAGTTCCACATTCATCATCATGTGACGTATTCTTTCCAGAACGTTGTCTCCATTACAGCTGCTCTGAACGCATCACGATTCTGGGCAAGTCGACCTGCATCAGCCAAAGACAAGTTCAGACTCTCTGTGATGTCCTGGGTCCACCGTCGTCTAGGTCGACCCCTTCCCCTTTTTCCAGGGACCATGCCTTCCATCACTGTTTTTTCCAGACTATTATGTCTTTTTATATGACCGAAAAATTTCAGCTTCCTTATTGCGATGGTATTTAGGAGCCAATGTTCCTGTACGTTTAGTGAGTGCAGTACTTCTCTGTAGGTCTTTTTTTCTGTCCAGGGTATTCTCAACATCCTTCTGTAGCATTTCATTTCGAATGATGTAATCTTTTTTGCAACTGTTTTATTGAGTGTCCAAGTCTCGCAGCCGTATGTTGCCACTGGGAATATACATGCTCTGATCAGTTGTAACTTTGTTTCTTTGCTTGTGCCTTGCCATAGGTTTTTCATCTGTATTAGTTTATGTGAAGCAATTGCAAGTCTTCTTTTAATTTCTACTGCACAGTCGCCAGAGCTGTTGATGATTGATCCTAAGTATTCGAATTCATTAACACTTTCCAGTTCTTAGTTATCAATTTCAATTTCTGGTTTGGTCTTTACTTTGTCTGTTGTCAATACTTTAGTCTTCTTGGTGTTTAGGTATAGATTCTGGGCCTCGCTGTGTTTTTTTGGTGGACAGAAGTAATTGTTCAAGTCCTTCTGGGTTGGTCGATAGGAGGACTGTGTCGTCAGCATATCTGATTTCCGGGATCTGGTACCCGCCGATGTTAAATGAGTCAAACTCTGTGTGTTCTTGGTCATCTCTTACATTTCTCATGATATTCTCGGCGTAAATGTTAAACAGGTAAGGGGAAAGGGTACAGCCTTGTCTTACTCCTTTCTGTACTTCAAACCATTCTGATGTTTCCCCCCTCTATTCTTACGGCTGCCTGTTGTTCTTGGTACAGCAGTGCGATGAGTTGTATAAGGTGGTTTGGAAATCCCATATTTTTCATAATAGCCCATAACTGCTGATGTTGTACACAATCGAAAGCTTTGGTGTAATCAATGAAACAAGTATGTAGGTCAACGTTGAATTCTCTGCACTTTTCTATGATGATCCTCATGTTGAATATATGATCTCTAGTGCCTCTACCTGGTCGAAAACCCGCCTGTACTTCGTTTATTTCTGTTTCTAGCTTTTGTTGCATCCTTTTCATTATGATTTGTAATAGTATTTTGCTGGCATGGCTTATAAGAGCTATAGTTCTGTAGTTTGTGCACAGTTTCAGGTTGCCCTTTTTTGGCAAGGGTATGTAAATTGATCTTTTCCATTCCTTGGGCCAAATTCCGCTTTGCCAGATCTTGCAGCATAATGCATGGTATATACGAGCGCTGCCTTCTCCTCCTGCCTGTATCATTTCAGCTGTTATTTCATCACAACCCAGGAGATTTTCCACTTTTTAAGTGTTTGATTGCATTCCGGACTTCCTCTATGGTAGGTTCTGGTTCACGTTCCGCTTCATTCATGACGTTGTTATCTGCCGCTTTGTTTATTTCCGTATACATTTCTTGACAGTACTCCTTCCACATTAGTTATCTTGTTATCAATTCCACATTAGTGATCTTGTCATTAGTTCCACATTAGTGAACTTGTCATCAGTTCCACATTAGTGATCTTGTCATCAGTACCACATTAGTGATCTTGTCATCAGTTCCACACTAGTGTTCTTGTCATCAGCTCCACATTAGTGATCTTGTCATCAGTTCCACATTGGCATTCTTGTGACCAGTTCCACATTAGTGATCTTGTCATCAGTGCCACACTAGTGATCTTGTCTTCAGTTCCACACTAGTGATCCATTTTGTCATCAGCTCTACATTAGTGTTCTTGTCATCAGTTCCACACTAGTGATCCATCTTGTCATCAGCTCCACATTAGTGATCTTGTCATCAGTTCCACAATGGCGTTCTTGTGACCAGTTCCACATTAGTGATCTTGTCATCAGTGCCACACTAGTGATCTTGTCTTCAGTTCCACACTAGTGCTCCATCTTGTCATCAGCTCTACATTAGTGATCATGTCATCAGTTCCACACTGGTGTTCTTGTCATCAAAGCCACATTAGTGATCTTGTCTTCAGTTCCACACTAGTGATCCATCTTGTCATCAGCTCTACATTAGTGATCTTGTCATCAGTACCACACTAGTGATCTTGTCATTAGTTCCACACTAGTGATCTTGTCATTAGTTCTACACTAGTGTTCTTGTCATTAGTTCCACACTAGTGATCTTGTCATTAGTTCCACACTAGTGATCTTGTCATTAGTTCCACATTCGTGATCTTGTCATTAGTTCCACACTAGTGATCTTGTCATTAGTTCCACATGATTGATCTTGTCATTAGTTCCAAACTAGTGTTCTTGTCATTAGTTCCACATTAGTGACCTTGTCGTTAGTTCCACACTAGTGTTCTTGTCATTAGTTCCACACAAGTGTTCTTGTCATTAGTTCCACATTAGTGTTCTTGTCATTAGTTCCACACTAGTGTTCTTGTCATTAGTTCCACACTAGTGACCTTGTCATTAGTTCCACATTAGTGACCTTGTCATTAGTTCCACATTAGTGATCTTGTCATTAGTTCCACATTAGTGACCTTGTCATCAGTTCCACATTAGTGACCTTGTCATTAGTTCCACTATTAGTGACCTTGTCATCAGTTCCACTCTAGTGTTCTTGTAATTAGTTCCACATTAGTGATCTTGTCATTAGTTCCACATTAGTGACCTTGTCATCAGTTCCACATTAGTGACCTTGTCATTAGTTCCACATTAGTGATCTTGTCATCAGTTCCACATTAGTGACCTTGTCATCAGTTCCACATTAGCGACCTTGTCATCAGTTCCACATTAGTGACCTTGTCATCAGTTCCACATTAGTGACCTTGTCATCAGTTCCACATTAGTGACCTTGTCATCAGTTCCACATTAGTGACCTTGTCATTAGTTCCACATTAGTGACCTTGTCATCAGTTCCACATTAGTGACCTTGTCATCAGTTCCACATTAGTGACCTTGTCATCAGTTCCACATTAGTGACCTTGTCATTAGTTCCACATTAGTGATCTTGTCATTAGTTCCCCATTAGTGACCTTGTCATCAGTTCCACATTAGTGACCTTGTCATTAGTTCCACATTAGTGATCTTGTCATTAGTTCCACATTAGTGATCTTGTCATTAGTTCCACATTAGTGACCTTGTCATCAGTTCCACATTAGTGACCTTGTCATTAGTTCCACATTAGTGATCTTGTCATTAGTTGCAGGTTAGTGACCTTGTCATTAGTTCCACATTAGTGACCTTGTCATTAGTTCCACATTAATGACCTTGTCATCAGTTCCACATTAGTGACCTTGTCATTAGTTGCACATTAGTGATCTTGTCATTAGTTCCACATTAGTGACCTTGTCATCAGTTCCACATTAGTGACCTTGTCATTAGTGATCTTGTCATTAGTTCCACATTAGTGATCTTGTCATCAGTTCCACATTAGTGACCTTGTCATTAGTGATCTTGTCATTAGTTCCACGTTAGTGACCTTGTCATTAGTTGCACATTAGTGATCTTGTCATTAGTTGCACATTAGTGACCTTGTCATTAGTTCCACATTAGTGACCTTGTCATTAGTTCAACATTAGTGACCTTGTCATTAGTTCCACATTAGTGACCTTGACATTAGTTGCACATTAGTGATCTTCTCATTAGTTGCACATTAGTGACCTTGTCATTAGTTTCACATTAGTGATCTTGTCATTAGTTCCACATTAGTGACCTTGTCATTAGTTGCACATTAGTGATCTTGTCATTAGTTGCACATTAGTGATCTTGTCATTAGTTCCACATTAGTGACCTTGTCATCAGTTCCACATTAGTGACCTTGTCATTAGTTCCACATTAGTGACCTTGTCATTAGTTCCACATTAGTGATCTTGTCATCAGTTCCACATTAGCGACCTTGTCATCAGTTCCACATTAGTGACCTTGTCATCAGTTCCACATTAGTGACCTTGTCATTTGTTCCACCATTCGCAGGGATTCTAACAGACAACATGAAACAGGGCTAGTTATATACATCTCAACATCTCTTCAGTACAGACGCCGTGATGATCTAGAACATACTGGCATTGAATGTATATGGCTGGAAATAAAACTCCCCAACCTGACCCCCGTTTTAATTGGTTACCTGTACCGAAACCCTAGCTCTTCTGCTGTATGGTTTGACACATTCTCACGAATGATGGACAACGTTTGGGCTTCTTCGAAGGAAATTATTCTACTGGGAGATTTCAATATTGACCTTCACAAATCGAACAACACGTGGAATGATATCACCATCTCATACAACCTCACACAGTTAGTCAATCAACCCACGAGAGTAACAGATTCATCATCTACACTAATTGATCATATCTATACGACCTGCCCAGAAAACATTGTAGAATGCACAGTTACACGGACAGCATTAAGTGACCACTATCCTATTTGCTGTACCTGGACGAGAAAAGGGTTCAAAGCACCTAAAACGGAACATATCACAGTCCATTACAGGAATTTCAAAAACTTTAACCTTCAATTATTCCTACAAGACCTACAAATATCCCCTCTCTCATACGTGTACCAACTTCCCTATCCAGAAGAAGCCATAACATACTGGACACAAACTTTTAACAATGTATTTGACAAACATGTTCCTATAAAGCAAGTTCGTGTTAAAAATATCAGAAAGACCCCATGGATAACAAACGAAATATTATCAACAATGAGAGAGCGGGACGAAGCACATAAGCTCAAAGATTTCAGCAGGTATCGGATGCTTAGAAACAAAGTACAATACCTCATTCGTCAGGAAAAGAAACTACATTTCAGAAAGATGATTCAAGAGAAAGCAAACAGTAAAGAAGTCTGGGCAGCCATTAGAACACTAACACACAAAACAAAGTCACTAAACTCTTTACCAAAAAGCTGCTCCCTCACGGCTACTCATTTTAGTAACCACTTCAAAACAGAAATTAACCATCTCAAATCGACACTAAAGCCAATGGACTGCGATATTAGTAAACTGACCGCCTTCTGCAACACTGAACATACCATAACAGATCTTAGAGATATTCCTTTTCTAACAGTACACGAAGTTCTCACATATATCTTGGCATTAAAAAACAACAATTCATCTGGTCTTGATGGTATCAGCAATAAGATTCTACGTTACGCTGCACCCATCATTTGCGACTCCTTAACCTATGTGTACAATCAATGTATTGCACACAACTACTTTCCCACAGCATTTAAATCTGCCAAAGTGTATCCTCTCTATAAATCTGGCTCACATAGCGATCCCAACAGTTACAGACCAATATCCCTTCTATCATCTCTTTCAAAACCACTAGAGAAACACATTTACAACACCACATTTCAACACTTAACAACAAACAAACTGCTCATTGAGAGCCAGTCAGGTTTCAGACCCAAACATTCCTGTCACACAGCTCTCACCAAAATGGCAGATAACTGGCTGTCGAACGTAAATGATGGGAAATTAGGTGGTGCTGTTTTTGTTGACTTCAAAAAAGCATTTGACATGATTGACCACACTATCTTGGTTCAAAAGTTGGAAACCCTCAGAATAGGCCCTAATCCACTAAACATCATCAAATCATTCCTGGGAGATCGACAACAGTTAGTGCTTCACAACAACTCGACATCAGATTTCTCGAAGATAGATACAGGAGTACCGCAGGGCTCTATTCTTGGGCCCCTACTCTTCGCAATGTTCATCAACGACCTACCACTACATCTAAAATATTCAACATGTGACCTCTTTGCAGATGATTGTACTATCTACACTAGTGACAATGACTGCGTGGCACTTGAAATGACTCTTCAATGCGATGTAGACAATCTAACAAAATGGAGTAATATGAATCGTATGCCATTAAACACAGCAAAAACGAAATCTATGTTGATTACCACCAGACAGAAACTCCTAAACTGCACCAAAAGATCGCTACAGGTACACGCGGAATCAATACAAATTGAACATGTAACAGAACACAAAGTTCTAGGAATCACGATTGACCAGCACTTAACGTGGAACTCCCATGTACGGAATTTAACCAAACACTTAGCTCAAAAGACGTACCAGCTAGCCAAAATAAAACACTTCTTAGACGCAGACACTAGACTATTGTTCTACACCTCACATATACAGACACATCTAGATTACTGCTCTACACTATGGGATGGTTGCCCTGCTTCCACCTCAAAGAGACTGCACTCCCTGCATAAGAGAGCAATACGTCTGATCACCGATAATCGCACGATATCACACACAAGGACAGGAAAAGAACCCACAATACTGTCCCTGAAAAAACGTCTTCTCTACAACAAAGCCAAGCTGACCCACGCAATTCTATCAAACAATGCTCTGCCGTACCTACGATCATTGTTTCAAACCAATAGAAGAGAGGGACTACAATTACATCAGTTACGTCTGCCCAAACCTAGGATCGACCTGTTCAGAGTCTAGCCTACTCTGGAGCCTACTTATGGAACAGCCTTCCACACCACCTAAAAAGCCTACCTACACAATATTCATTTAACAAAGCACTTTTCAAACACTTCCTAAACACTGATTATCTACCCCCATAGAAACATCATTTGCCTGTCAACATCTCATCCATAGGTCAACATTTCTTTTCCTCTTCCGCTCGTTTTTAATGGGAATAATTTGTTTTATATCCATGTAATACTATTATATAATGTAATGTATGTGAGAATGTACCCGCATACCACTGTACTTTAGAGATGTGAATGTTTCCGTTTGCTTAAATGGGTGATGTACATGCAGATATAATTTTTTTTTTTTTTTTTTTTTTTTTTTTAAACTGCTGAAAGACTTTTTCTGTTACAGAAGTGCGCAAGAAAGTGTTATTATTATTATTTCAATTTCCGCCAAGAATGTATGGATGTAAGCGAGAATGTGTTTTTGTAATTCTTGTATTGAGGATTGATGACACATTCAAAAATACTACAGATTAGACGTTTTGACCGCATAAGTGAGTGTCGGTATACATAACTTATTTATTTATTGTTTTGTTTATATTATTTTATTTTTTATTATTATTATTATTTTTTTTTTTTTCAGTCACTATCTTTATTTAAAAAAAAAAAAAAAACCTAGGCTACTCATTTTTTATTATGATTGTATACTGTAAATGAATGCTGTTATGTTAACTTTATAATGTTGCATGCCTTTAAATTAATGCTTAAAGTAATATGTGGGAATAAAAGGATATAGTATGCAAGATAAATGAGAGTGAAAGGGCAGAATGTTAGACGGGCCTGCGCGCCCAATTCTCAACCCTTCGAAAATAAAGTTTGTTCGTTCATTCGTTCGTTCGTTCCACATTAGTGACCTTGTCATCAGTTCCACATTAGTGACCTTGTCATTAGTTCCACATTAGTGATCTTGTCATTAGTTCCACATTAGTGACCTTGTCATCAGTTCCACATTAGTGACCTTGTCATTAGTTCCACATTAGTGATCTTGTCATTAGTTCCACATTAGTGATCTTGTCATCAGTTCCACATTAGTGACCTTGTCATTAGTTCCACATTAGTGATCTTGTCATCAGTTCCACATTAGTGACCTTGTCATCAGTTCCACATTAGTGACCTTGTCATCAGTTCCACATTAGTGACCTTGTCATTAGTTCCACATTAGTGACCTTGTCATTAGTTCCACATTAGTGATCTTGTCATTAGTTCCACATTAGTGACCTTGTCATCAGTTCCACATTAGTGACCTTGTCATTAGTTCCACATTAGTGATCTTGTTATAGTTCCACACTAGTGTTCTTGTCATTAGTTCCACATTTGTGATCTTGTCATATTATTTCAATCCTTGTATTCTGGTGCAAGCACCCATTTATGAAAGTATAACTTCTTGATTATTGTTTTTGTTATTTTCCATGTTTCAGAGCCATACAATAGGACTGCTTTGTCATTTGAGTTTATAATTCTTATTTATGTGTTGGACTTAAAATACACTATTACCCCAAGGACACATTTTCATGACTTACAGGCCTTCATCTGCTACACACTCATTCTCAAGGACTGGACCCAGCAATAGTTATCATTTTTATTGCTTAACAACATCCTACATACTCTTGCAAACATAATCATTTAATGTTTATTCCTAGTGCTCCCTCAGGATTTCAGTCAGACCATCTTGACACCAACACCAGGGTGTGCAGCTATTTTACTGAGACAACAACTGACAATTGTGGTCGAATGTGGTGATGATTATGTACATGATTATAAGTGAAAAGAGTGAATGAATGTATGTTAAGTTGGTATGCATTGATTTAAACGTGTGGCACCAAGGTGCACTAGAAATTGTCTTGTCGTTACAATACATCTTTCTTATGGATGTTACATTGCTGTGAATTCATGGTGCTTAACTATGTGAGAGATAGCCTCAGACATTTACCTAGTTGCTTCCCTTGATTTGTAAATCGTTTTTCACTCTCCATTACATTGCAGTAATTGTCGCCCATGCTTTGAATATCTAAATTTTTGCTACAATGTCCCCTTCTGCTTGATGTCTGGAGTATCTTCACAAATACAGTTTGTGTCATGACTGTAGCAGTGTTTCTGATTGATCTCTGAGTGGTAGTGTGGTCTGTCTGGACCAACATTATACACTCTAGACAGCAACACAAGTCAACACATTCAGACGGTATACTATTACATACAACATAGATATGTCAAATAACAACCTATTTGTGGTTGTTTCTTAACAATAAACATATAAAAGTACTGTTGTGGAGGGTTGTTTGATAAACGCCATAAGTTGATTCACTTGATCACTAAAAAGAAAAAAACAAAAACTGCAGATTCTTTATACACTTTATTCATGTTACATGAAGTTGAACTAGGGGAAGAGAGAAAATAATTCAAAACAAAAACAGAAGAATTTAATATAACATTAAATCACAATCAAGACTAAAGAAAACTCTTACACGTTAAAACAATTTAATCACGGCCATATTTTTTTAACATTCATTCAATAAAACAATTACATAAATTATCAAGGTGATAATTTACACAACAATTATTCTCTGTATATATTAATAAAGCAAGCTCTTTCAATGACTAAATCTGATTGTCAAAAAAAAAAAATCAGTAAACAAATGGTAAAAGCAAATTAGTGTGCTAATAATCAACAAATAAATGTCCTTGGGTGCATAAGGCCACGAAACAAGTTTCCATTCCTCCAATCTGTCTACCACTCTCCCCATCATGCTTGGTGCATCCTTTAACCTCCAGCTCAGTCACATCTCCAAAGTGTTCCGTGACCTTCGCTTCTCCTTGGTTTGATTGGTTAAGTCAGTGTCCTTTGTACTGGACATGTTCAAACCATCTTGACTACAGTATTATGTCTGTTGTGTGGAGTTCTTGTCTGGTAGTGCACCAGGCCTTTTCTTTCTCCCATCAACCTAGTTTTTCTCTAACTTTGTCAAGTATTTTTAAAAATGAAAACCTGTATTCTGATCTGCCCTGTGTTTACACTGATGTCTTTTTTTCTCTATTAACTAAGTATGAGCCTAAGAAAAACAACTTAAATCAACAGAGTTGGAATGCGATTGTTTTCCAAATGCACATGATGGTAGTAAACGGTGACTCAGGATGGGGGGAGGGTAAATCAGCAATCTGATTAAAAAACAAGTAAGTACCAAAAAACATACCATTCTGCTCAACAATGAATTGGCCCATCCAATTTTGTTCATTCTCAGTAAAATAGGGAGCTGCAACTGCTGTTAGTGTTTATTCTATGTAATCGTCTTAGCTCTATGTGATTCCAGTTGCTTTGGCCTCCTTCTTGTTATCAGGCTCTCTCTGGCCTCCCCACTCTTCTCTTCCCCAGCATGTTTTGGTCAAGGGCAATTCTGTTTGCACTGGTTGGCTGCTTCCTGAAATTACATTATACACATCTCTACTTTCTTTCTTGAGTCTCAAGATGAAATGGTTGTTATCTGTGTCTCCTAGTCAGGTCTATGTTTGTTATCTGTGTCTCCTAGACACGTCTATGTTTGTTATCTGTGTCTCCAAGACACATCTATGTTTGTTATCTGTGTCTCCTAGACAGGTCTGTTTGTTATCTGTCTCCTAGACAGGTCTATGTTTGTTATCTGTGTCTCCTAGACACATCTATGTTTGTTATCTGTGTCTCCTAGACAGGTCTGTTTGTTATCTGTGTCTCCTGGACACATCTATGTTTGTTATCTGTGTCTCCTAGACACGTCTATGTTTGTTATCTGTGTCTCCTAGACACGTCTATGTTTGTTATTATAAACCAATCAATCAATGCCAAGTCCTGCGGTCATTGTCATTTCTGTCTCCAGCTCTCTTCCTGTGTTCTTCAGCCTGTCTTCTACTTCTCTAACCCTGAGGATTCTAGAGCAAAGGATGTCTTGTAATGCTATCAACAGATCTCTTCCTGTGTTCTTCAGCCTGTCTTCTACTTCTCTCACCCTGAGGATTCTAGAACAAAGGATGTCTTGTAATGCTATCAACAGATCTCTTCAATGTGTATCTAATCCATCACCAGCATTTTCTTCTCATTTACTGTTCATATCTGATATATTGTGCATATGAGAATAAATGAATTCAGTATGAAAGGTGAACGAAAGGAAGGGCAGAATGTTAGATGGGCCTGTGTGCCCAATTCTCAACCCTTTGAAAATAAAGTTTGTTCGTTCGGTCTAGTTCTTGACATCAGTTCCACGTTGGTGACCTTGTTCCATTTCAATTCTTCTAATCTATGCAAGCACCCGTTTATGAACTATTATATATTGCCATCATAAATAAAACAGTGGATAATGAATAATACAGTACATAACGGATATGACAGAGACATCAGTTGGTGAATATGAGAAGTTTGACAGTGATAAGACTTGATGATTTGATGGAACTGATGGAGTTCTTTTATTTTTCCTTCTTCCAAATATCTGCTTTGTGTGAAGTGCAGCAAGCCTGATAATAATGATGATGATAAAAAGTGAAACTGAGAGAAGGGTGTATACAAAAATATAGTTATTTCCACTACCAACATGCATTCTGATTATAAGTTCAGAATAGTGAGAATATCTGATTCCAGAGCAAAGACATCACTATATTTATGGCCATGTGAACATTCACCATTTCATGTGATTAAGAGACAAAATGTGAACTTAAGATTTCATAAATGTGATAAAAACACAAAACATTTGTGGAATGCAAGATTAAGGTTGCAAACACAGTATTGTAGTACTTTTAAGTCAAATAACTAAACATAAAAAATCATAACCTGTGCTGCAGTTTATATTTTCTCACGTTCCAACGTGTGCAGTTGTGCTGATAACTGCTGTTTCTTTCACAATGTTTGATTTAAACAGAGGACATAATCAATGCACTTGACAGGTGAAGGTTTACTTATGTCAAACAAATTTTTTAAACTTCTGACAAATAAAGCTGCCTGAGCAAAAACACACAAACACTCATTCTGCTCTGTTTTGACCTTTTCTTACAACTCAATAGTTGTTCTGTCATAAAAAGCTTCAGAAATTCTGAAAGGCTGGATCTGAATTTTTAAAGGCTTTTTTAAACTGTGTACTTTATAATAAATGCTACAGGATTTTCAATATACAAAATGCACACACATAACCTTAAAAATATCAAAATTAAGGATGGTTCAAAGACTATACTGTCCAGAGATGGATGTGGAATTTATGTTCATCCAAGGTAATCAGTCACATAAGAACTAAAAGCCCAGTAACAGAACTGATAACTATACTTAGTAATACATAAGTCTTCCTATGAGTTTGAATAATTGCAGACCTAAAGGTCTGTTATATTTGGACATGCGCCCTAATATAATCGACTAGTTGAACAGGACACGTCGCCAAAACGAGGCAAAATTTTATTAAAAATTTTTTTTTTTTTTTGACCAACTGTTATTTGCAATTTCTATGTTTAAGTTCTCTTAAAGACTCTCAGTAAACAAAACACACAAAAAAAATATTACAACACAAATTAATGTTAACTTAATTAGAAATATACAGTTTTCAAAGACCCTTAAACATTTATTTTGGGCAGCTTTCTTATGAGGCTATGGAAATGGTTAAAATTCTTTGGTCCGGGTTTGAATTAAGATTGACAAAGGCACATACTGTTGCAACAGAAAAGCTGGAACATCACTAGCTGTAACTTAACAATATAACAAAGTAATGTATGGTTTTGATGAAATCTGCAATAAAGAAACACAAAAGAAAATATCCTTAAATGACTGCAGCAAATAAAATTTAAAAAATATGAACTGTATGTGTACTAGAGCAGGTCTTACAGCAGTTTATAACTGCTACTTTCAATTTCAGATCACAGACAATAATAAAAACATCAATGTGTAAAATTTATGAGTTGTTATAAAATACTTTAGCAACCTAATGTGTGCAGAATTTGATTTTTTAAAATGTTAGAATTCTCTTGCGTATAGAATTTTATGTTCTACAGTTCTTCACACACACAAAAATTGGATGGATTTTACTTAGTTGCAGTATCTGAACAGTAACACTTAAGGTGTTGGAGAAAAAAAATAATCACAGTAAACCCTTCATAAAAATAAGTAGATAAGACTAAAACAGTACTTTCTTTTACTTGGATAATAATAAACTAAGAAAAAATGTTGCGTTCTTTACTCAGAGCCAGAAAACTACACCAATCAATCTGATCAACGAGGAGTCATAACCTTTAGTCATAACACTGTGGCTGTCATTAGCAAATGCAGATAGAGAACAAATCTTGAAACAATTTTATGTAAAAATTCATCTTTCACAATGTAGACTTTGGTGCTTCTTTAAAAATCAGAAAACAAATGTAGGTGGCCATAAAATTAATGATCACATTCATTCAAAAGTACAGAACAAAACTAATGAACAATAAAGCTTCAATATCTTATTTCTTTCTTGTAATATAATGACAGAAAAATTCAAGACTGCTTCACATTCAAGTGCATGCATTTTGGAAACAAGTCTTAATGACTGATGGTCGTTTGGTCATTACTGTGAAATCAAAAGTGTCTTAGTGTTTGTGGGTATCTGGGTGTTTGCAGACAAGCACAGGGATATGGGAGTGGTGCATAACATAATCACTGACACTGCCAAGTAGTGTGCGTCGAATGGTGCCCATACCACGAGAGCCAATCACTATCAAATGAGCTTGTTCATCATTGGCTATCTTGCATATGACCTCCCCTGGGGTGCCCCCTACACTTTTCACTTTGCCTCCAATCTGTGGGTGAAAATGAAAATCTTGAATAAACAAAGTTCAGATAAGCATTACTATGCTATATAATTCACTAAGACTGTCCATCCTGTCCCATACAAACCTTTTGTTCCAGTCTGGAAATTATATAAAAGTTGAGCGCTTCTGGCCTTTGCACTAAACTGCACGAAGCCTAATATAGTGTACATCTTTTTTGCACCAAAATTGCAAGCATATTTAAAATAATAAACAGAAAACATATAGTAAAGTGTCAAAAAATATACAGTATATTTAATGTTATTATTTTTTCCCCCATTTGATTGTTTCCCTTTGACAGAGGATACATTACATTCCTTGAAAAAAGCAAACATAATTTTTTTTATTCCCCTTGACAGGGAAGAGGATGAATTACATACCGTGAAAAACAAGCCAATATAATTTTTTTTTCAAAACTTTACAAAAAATGGACAAAATAACTTCATTCAGAATCAACAAAATGAGGTCTCCATTCTTCTAAATATGCTGCATATACTGAAAGGTTAAGACGTTTGCTTTAGTTCTTTCCCCATCATTATTTTGAACGGTATATTTACTAGTTGTTAATATTTATGGCAGATGGCTTGCTGTAGCAAGTAGGATGAATAAAGAAAATGAAGAAAAGTCAACCTGGAGATATCAGCAAAGCATATGGTTATTCTATGGAAGCCTGTCAATAGCACTGCCAGGCAGTCCTTGTTCTGGGGTCTCCTGGGGTGGGAGAGCTGGAGGCGGACTGAAGAAAGCATGGGGACGAGAACTGGAGATAGAGATGAAGGGGATGGGAAGGACATGGAAAGATCTTGAGCTGATGGCACAGGACAGGAGATGTGTTTGTTTAAGGGTCTATATACTCCTTGGGGAGCTAAAGGATATTGTTATTGTTGACCAGAATCAACATCACTGCAAACAAGCAGGACAACACATTGCAACAGAGGATGCCTGAAATCAAAGGGCATTAATGTAATGTAAGGGCATTAATGGAAAAAAGAGAACATATTTGAAAGATGAGCTGAAGACATATGTGAATTTTATGGAAGAAAATGACCAGAATTAATAGGTAGATGTAAGCAGGAGGGACCACTAATATTTGACAGTCAAAAATAGAAGCACTGGATGAGTTTGGAATAAAAATAATAACAAAACTGCTGAATGACATTTATGACACTGAATACACAGAAGATGACCAAAGGAATTGGATTTTATAACATCTGCCAAAGAAACCAAGAGCTAATGAATAAGAAAATCACCGGACAATTAGCTTTAAGTCATATGACCAAAACATTATTAAGAAATACTTAGGCACAATGAATACATCAGATAGAAAAGCACCACTGAGACTAAAACCAGAAAATGTCATACAGCAACAAGATCCCATAAACTGAGGAATATTCTTTGCAATAAATCCTTATTCTTTATACTGACTATTTTCCATAAACACAAAAATTAATATTTTGGAATATTTTAATATAATAATATAAATATAAAATATAAATATAATAATAGAGCAACTCGGGGAAGGTTAAGGTGGCCGGCGTGATGCTGACCACATCATCCCTGGTGTGCCGATGGTCAAGAAAATATGGGCCTGACACCATATTCCCAATATGCCTCCACGGGCATGTAATGGGATTGTAGCGTTCTTTTCTTAGGCCGTTACAGTCTTTTACAGATGAGGGTAGTCTCATATTTATTAATATGTGGTCCTACCTCTGTAATAAACTTTACGCACCGACTTACATGATAGTAAGTATTATTGGTGAGTTTGATTTCCTTAGCGCACGGTTGTGCACTAATGGGAGTATGGGTTACCCCGCCCGCACGTGTTGCCAAACTTTAGTTGACGTCATAAGTGGGCTTGAGAAGCTAGGATCCCAAGATCAGCTTAGGAATCTTTGGGAGTTCGAAACCCGTGGTACGGGAGTAATTCTTCTTTGTATGACTGTCCGTCTACTGATAAGATGAGGACCATGGTCAACTCTGTACCTGTGATTTCTCGGGAAGAGAACGCAAGTATTATATTTATATGATTGTAAATTTTCTTCAACGTGGACGTCTAGTTGGACCAATGACCTATTGGTTCCAAAATGGAGTCATGCTTGAACATTTAATGTAATTTATTTAATCCGTCATATTCCTGGAAAATAGGATTGTCAAGGACTATAGTGGATTTTAAATGATACGAGTCATTCGTAGGCCGCTTAGAATAGTGGCAGTTTTTGAGCAGAGGTGACTCAAGGATTCGTTATAACTAAGCTCATATGCCCAGAAAGTCTTTGGCAAAAATATGTATTATTGTAATTCAACATTGTTTAACTACGAGGCCAGTACCCGGTCCTGTAAAACTATCGCTACAAGAGGGCATGAATTCTTCAAGCAGGTTTCCTGCAGGGAGATAAGTTGCAGTGGGGCTCCCTGCTTCATAGGGAGCTAAAAGGAAAATTATATATATATATAATTTTCACAATATATACTATAAACAGAGATAATAATTGAAAAAAAGAAAACTAATTAGAATACAGTAAGTAATAATAAAAATCAACAAACATTCTGACAGGACTTTTGGTATCCATGCTAGACTCATGCCTGTCTGATATTAAAGTATGCATGTTAACTAATGAAGAATACATATTTTTAATACTTATTATTTCGTATGATCAAGTAAAATTTAAAAAATTCTTCCGTGTTCCCCTTAAACCCCTTTTCGCATGCCCACAGCAGTAAAATCTGATGTAAACAAAATATAATAGATGTATTTACTTACGTGATTGGATGACTGTGTGGTACTCTGGGACATACAGAAGAACAACATGATCATTTTTCCTGTAGACATTCTTCATGTAAACTGGAGGGAGAAACCAAATATCACACACATAATGAATGTACAGAAAATGTAATATTGGACTGACATTAACTAGCAAGTACAATACATAGAGCATCAGATTGGTAGAGAGGTTAGAATGATGGCCTCTCACGGCAAAGTTACCGAGATCCAGGTTCAAAACCTTGTAGCATCCCACCCCAGTCTACCAAGCTGTAAATGGGTAGCTGACTCTTCTTGAGTCAGGGAAGGTGAAGGCAGTGAGGAAGGGAAGTGGTCATCCCACCTCATAAAGCTGGATCTAGTACAGTGGGGTCTGTTTATTCCCCTGCTGCAGTATCTGCTATGAGACTACCTTCACCTTTACCTAACTGTTGCTACTGCAGACTTAGGGTGGCTGTCTGAAACTTCGTTAACAAGAGCAGTTATTGTGCCTGACTCTCAGTCTATGCTTCTGAAGGTCCAAAATGGATGTCTACAGCATGAATGTATAACCTCCATAGAAGTCTTGAATCTTCAGAAACTAGTGTGGATCTACTGTCCTGGTCATGCAGGGGTACAGGGCAATGAAAGAGCTGACGTTCAAGAGTGGGTGCACTGGATATGGATAAGGGAGAGATACTGAGGACAATTAATGATCGCCTATCAGAGAATGACACTGCAATCGATGAATCATCAAGACGAATATTGCTGGAATTTGGCATCAAAAGTAAAACCAGAAGGGATAGATGAGATGATGCATTCAGCGTTTGTACAACCAGCGAACTACAAGAATAATTAGCATTCATTACTTACTTACTTAGTCATTCCTCTGCTACTGTGAGATGTAGAGGTTTGGAAGAGAGAGCACCATACTATCCTATCGGCTGTATTAGCATTTGACATTTGCTGTGGGAGACTGAGTACCTGTGGGTTTGCAATGATGTCGATTCTGATCAACAATAACAATTATTGTAGTTTAAAAAAATAAAGAATCTAATGTAAGAATTTTATTCCTTTCTCTCAGCTTCTCCATTTACGTAGGATATGTCATGATGAAGATGACTTCCGGGAATGAGCTCTCAAGATGCTCGATTACATTTGTAGATGTCTATATCCTGAGTGTGCTTCATCAGATGCTCTTAAACACATTACACACATCACTTGCCAAATGACACTGAGCAAAAAATAACAGTTTCAGAAAAACTCCAACTTAATTTAACTTTCTATCCCCTTTGTTTGGTGCTGGAGAAAACTTTGTTTCTGCCGTTCTTCATTCTGACCCTGAGACCTGTGAGGTCTTCCATGATGCCCCTTTGGTGGCATTTGTTGGGATGGGACTTTCTGAGACATTATAGTTGACAGTCACTTAGTTAAGCAAAATTCCTACACATTTTGGACAAGGTGGGCAAACAGCAAGCATCTTGCAACTTCTCAAGCCCTGTTCCCATATAAGAAGGAGTCACTCTAAAGGCTAGCAAATAGCGTTGTGAAGATCAAGGAAGCATCAGAAAGCCGCCAGAAATCCCCAAGACCAATTTATTTTCAAAAAAGATCTGTACAATTGATGAAAGTGAACAATGTTGTTCAGGAAGTCCTTCAAAGCATTCATTAGCTCTTGCAGCAATGGTTCTATATCAATTTGTTTTATATGATGAGGTACCTCTGGTGAAGGAGCTGTCATGCCCTTTTCAGGGCAGCTCAGCCACCTTTGGTCCAAACCTGGCATCCAGCTCTCACCTGTGGCTCCTCGTAGCTGTCAACATGCGACAGCGGCCACCCCCGGACAACGGCTTTGACAGGCCGGCTAAACTAGGTGAGGGTAGCCGAATGGTTATAAACCTTCGGTGAGTTAGGGTCTGCCTACCCATGCATGCGAAGACTGGATTCGATAGACTGCGCGGAAGAAGCCACCTGTTGGTTCAACGGGCATGACGGCGATTACCAGCAACGCGCTGTGGAGCATAAGGAGCACGGCGAGGCACGTAGAAAGCCCTGGTCATCCACTGCACCTGACTTCATTTCCTGTCGTCTTGACTTGTCTTGCCACTGGATTGAGATGGACCCAGGCGAGAGAGTGAGGTCGACGAATTGCGCAACTCTTCCTCACTTTAATCCAAATCACCGCGCAAGTCACTCTTTCATCCATTCATCCATCCACTCACAACAAGTCCTGTGGCGATGGGCGAGCGGCGAAGCGGCAGGCGTGGGTACGCTGGCAGTCGTAGTCGCAGACCTACACACAGGCGGCTCAGGCCATATGGTCGTCTTCCACTGATCGGAGCAGCAGTGGGATTCGGCAGCCCCCTGAGTGTCTGAGCAGCCCTCTTTAGGAAAGCACTGCTCACCTCCATGGCATGAGGAAGGGGCTAGAAAAGGTGCCCTGAACATTGCCTGCTTCACCATTACCTAACCAGCTTACCGCGGTTGGTGGGTACCCTACTTCGGCGGTCGACATATAAGAAAAAGAAAGGACAGATTTTTCCCCCTCATTCTAGGCGCATGGAATGTGCGCACTTTACTTGACAAAGACTTTAACGCAAACAGACCTGAGAGACGAACTGCCCTGATTGGGAGAGAACTGGCCAGGTACGACATAGCAGCACTGAGTGAAACTCGACTTGCAGGCGAGGGCCAACTTTGCGAAAAGGGTGCAGGTTATACATTCTTTTGGAGCGGAAGAGGAACTGAAGAAAGACGAGAAGCAGGGGTTGGATTTGCAATCAAAACAGCAATTGTCAGCAAGTTAGCGGGGCCCCCAAAGGGAATAAATGACCGACTCATGACGGTCAAGATCCCTCTGTTCTATGGAAGAAAACATGCCACCATCATTAGCGCGTATGCACCAACTATGACAAACCAGGATGATGTCAAGGATAAGTTTTACGAAGAACTACATGCAGTCATTGCATCAGTTCCTAAAGCAGATAAGCTATTCATTCTTGGTGACTTTAATGCAAGAGTAGGCTCAGATAACATCTCCTGGAATGGCACTATTGGTAGGTACGGCGTGGGTCGCTGTAACAGTAATGGACTTCGTCTCCTCCAGACTTGCGCAGAACATGACCTCCTTGTCACCAACACCATTTTTTCGACTTCCTACCCGCAACAGGACCTCCTGGATGCACCCTCGCTCAAAGCATTGGCACCTAATTGACTATGTAATTGTTAGGAAGAAGGACAGGCAAGATGTCCGGGTGACCAAGTCCATGTGTGGTGCCGAATGCTGGACTGATCATCGCCTCATTGTATCTAAACTTAAAATTCGTATCCAACCAGCCAGGCGCCCTCAGGGGAAGAAAACTCAAAAGAGGCTGGATGTCACCAAACTAAAGAAGACAAAAATCAAACAGTCATTTACTGACACCTTAGAAGACCGTCTCAAATCTATCTCGCTAGACGGTCAAAGTGTGGAAACAAATTGGGCAGCCCTAAGTGAGCAGATCTACAACACTGCTACAGAGGTCCTGGGTCCTTCCATCAAGAAACGAAATGACTGGTTTGATGAGAACTCAGATGATATAAAGCAGATGTTGGCTGAGAAACACCATCTCCATAAAGCATATTTAAATGATCCAAAATCTACATCCAAGAAA
Source organism: Oreohelix idahoensis (assembly GCA_024509875.1). Lineage (NCBI taxonomy): Eukaryota > Metazoa > Mollusca > Gastropoda > Stylommatophora > Oreohelicidae > Oreohelix > Oreohelix idahoensis. The sequence continues at coordinate 82,874 of JAMPIV010021768.1, read as the reverse complement.
GACGCTTTCAACAACATGCGTAGAATCATCCAACATAAACTACGCCAGATGCGGGATTCATGGCTGAGTAATAAAGCAGATGAGCTCCAAGGCTTTGCTGACAGCCATGACTTGAAAAACTTTTACCTTGCACTCAAAGCGGTCTATGGTCAAACATCATCAGGATCATTTCCCCTCCTTAATGCAGATGGAAAAACACTAATTACAGACAAGGAAAAAATGCTCCAACGCTGGGCTGAACATTTTAATAATATCTTGAACCAGCCATCATCTATTAACGACGAAGCCATCATCCGCCTGCCCCAAATTCCTATAAATGAAGCATTAGATGATGTACCAACTCTGGAGGAAACTAAAAAAGCGATTCGTCAACTGTCTAGTGGAAAGGCCCCTGGCTCCGATTCAATTCCTGTTGAGGTTTATAAAGATGGCGGTGCAGTTCTGATAGAGAAACTTCATATGATCTTCCAGCAAATGTGGCAGAGTGAAACCATCCCACACGATCTCAAAGATGCCTCAATTATACATCTACATAAACATAAAGGTAATCGCCAAGACTGCAACAATCATCGAGGCATCTCTCTTTTATCAATCGCTGGGAAGATATTCGCCAGAATCCTTTTGAATCGCTTACGGCTCATCTTGACAAAGGTCTTTTACCTGAAAGTCAGTGTGGATTCCGGAAAGAACGTGGAACCACAGATATGGTGTTCGCTGCAAGACAGCTACAAGAAAAATGCCAAGAACAGTACTGTACACAGCTTTCATCGACTTGACAAAGGCGTTCGATACGGTCAGTAGAGAGGGTCTATGGAAGATCATGGCAAAATACGGCTGCCCAAAGAAATTTATCACAATAGTGCAGCAACTGCATGATGGAATGCAGGCTAGAGTTCAGGAAAACGGTGAGCTATCAGAGCCTTTCCCCGTCTCAAATGGAGTTAAACAAGGGTGCGTACTTGCACCGACTCTGTTCAGTATCATGTTTTCTGCTATGCTGACTGATGCTTTTAGAGACGGGGACACAGGAATCGACATTAGTTATCGTATTGATGGAAAATTGTTTAACCTTAGGAGGCTTCAAGCAAAAACCAAGGTCAAATCACACACCATCAGAGATCTTCTGTTTGCTGATGATTGTGCCCTCAATGCTGGCTCAGAGGCTGATCTGCAGCATAGTGTGGATAGATTCTCCGAAGCCTGCGCCAACTTTGGGCTTACCATCAACACGAAGAAAACAGAAATCATGTACCAACCAGCTCCTGGCACAGTTTATACTGAGCCAGTCATCAAGGTTAATGGTGAGAAACTGAATGTTGTGAACAGATTCACATACCTTGGTAGCACACTATCCCAGAACATTGTCATTGATGATGAGGTGAACACCAGGATCTCCAAAGCCAGCAGCACATTTGGCAGACTATACACCAACGTTTGGCATCGAAGTGGCATTAGTCTACAGACAAAGCTGAAGGTGTACAGAGCTGCGGTGCTTCCAGTGCTGCTATATGCATGTGAAACATGGACTGTATACAGGCGCCACGTAAAGAAGCTAAACCACTTCCATACAGTCTGTCTCAGGAAGATAATGAACATCAAATGGCAAGACAAGATCCCGGATACCGCCGTTCTTGACAGAGCTGGTATCCCTAGTATTGATACTATTCTGATGCAGTCACAAATTCGCTGGGCAGGTCATGTAGTCCGCATGCCAGACCATCGACTGCCAAAGATACTCTTTTATGGTGAGATGCAGAAGGGTAAACGCTCCCATGGTGGCCAAAAGAAGCGCTTCAAAGACACGTTAAAGACGTCATTGAAAACCTTTGACATAAACCCAGACACATGGGAAGCTGCTGCGCGAGACCGAACTGCTTGGCGCACATCTCTTCGTAAAGGTGCAGCAGCATGCGAATCATCCAGAAGAGCAGCAGCGGAACAGCGGAGACAAGCTAGAAAGGACCGTGAAATAAAACCTTCACATGAAGCAAACATTCCCTGCCCACACTGTCCAAGATCTTTCCAGGCCCGCATCGGGCTCTTCAGTCACCTTCGTACCCATAGACTAACCTAACATATTCTTAAATAATTGGATGAACAGAGTGGTCTTCATCACCCGTGATGGACGAACAACCAACCATATGATGAGGTTCCCAACCTCACGTAATCACCAGCATAGTGCAAGTTATTTCTATTGTAACCTATAAATTATATTCCTCCTTCCCCTTTGATTAATCTTATGATGGCCACAGTTTAGAAAGAACAGATCAGGTGATCTGCCTTACTCCTTAGACCTGATAACAGATCAGTGATCTGCCTTACTCCTTAGACCTGATAACAGATCAGTGATCTGCCTTACTCCTTAGACCTGATAACAGATCAGGTGATCTGCCTCACACTTTATTTTATTGATCTGAAACTGCCCAGTTTTTTTTATTCCACTCCCACTGAAGCCACTTGCTTCCAATGCATGTTTTTAAATTTTTTAAAATTATTCTTATATTTTTTCTATCAATGTCTTTGATGTTCACCTCGTAAAATGTTGTGGTATAATTTATAACAGCGCCACACTGGCTTTGAGATTAGAGCGTTTTCCTTTCGCGGCTAAGTTACCCGGTTCCGGGATCTAAATCTGGTAGCATCACGCTTCAGACTACCCAGCTGTAAATGGGTACCAGACTCTGCTCTCAAATAGGGAAGGCAATGGCAGTCAGGAAGGAAACTGGTCACCCCACCTAAAAAAACATGCTGAACCTAGTATAGTGAAGTCTCATAACACTTTATTCCCCTACGGTAGTATCTGCTATGGGACTACCCATACCTTGTATAAGTTATAAAGCGCATGTGTTGATCTCTCAGTGCTTCCGGGTTTCTCTCTCCATTGTTGTTATTATGCCAACAGCTTCAGGTATCCCTATTTGTAAGTCCTGGGCAATGAGCAAAGACATGCAAACACCACTGTAGGCAACATAAATGAAGCTCTGAACAATATCCCATAAACAGTTAAGAGAATTAGCGATACTGGTTGCTAAAGAGCCAATGAACACAGAAATATACGCACAAAGATAAGAAGAAGCCAATCCACCTTCACTGGAGATGTGATGAGACGAGAGAATCCGGAAAACATCACGATCAAGATAGAGGAAAACAGAAGAAGAGAAAGAATAGAGAGAACTTTTAACGGGCAGCTTGACACTAAAGCAACGGAAGATGTTAACAGAACTGACGAAGCCATTTTAAAAACTGAGATAGAGGGACACGATCAAATTACGCCTCGAGGAACGGCAACTAACTTTACTTGCTGCGCACGTGATGGCCTTGACACGGAATCATGTGATATAGAATGAAATCAACAGTGGGGGGAAAACAGACCCGCTATCTGAAATCACGCTGTATATCTCAGTAATTATAAATCTTTAGTTGATTTACAAAGTGGAGGCGAAGACATCTGGGAACAATAGAGTTTCAGAATAACATCTTATCTAACTTTTATTGGCTCAAAGAAAATCGCCTCTTATACCGAACAAATTTAGGTGAAAGTAGTGAAGTAACAGAATCGAGAGAAATAGGAGAGAAAGAGCGTGCAAAAAGGAAAGGATGGAAATGGGATATATGGTGTGCACATGCGAGGAAACGCAGGCTCCTTCAGCTTTGAGGTGATAAGAACAATCGGCTAAGAAGTGATCGTCATGCCAGGTGAGGTATAATACTATTGATATGATGGACTGACAGACGGTAAATGGGCGTAGCTTACTGAATCCAGCTCCACAGGGCTGTACGCTAACGCATAACAAAATCAACAATAACAAAAAGCAAAGATGCAGAGACAGCAAGGGCTGTGACATTTATTCGCTGGATACTGGCTTCTAATTCGTCCTCTTCGGTTTGGGCAATAAAGATCAACCCAGGAGCTTAAAAAATAAACAATGTTGTTTCATGCATATAATCTGTATTATTGTAACTTTTATTGAAAATGAATGTCTCTTACATTCATGTTACTTGTGATCTATTACATGAATAACATGGCCACTATTTGTTTATGGCTTCTTTAATGGTCCCTCCATTAATTTCTCTTCTACCAGTACCAACAATTTTAAGTTTATTTTAAAAAAGTGACGTATGGCAACCCGTAAGGTCGCAGACATCAACGTTGTGATCAATGTCTTGGAACTGGGGACACTGATTTAAATAGAGAACTTATTAAGCGAGGAGGGGCAGAAAGTAGCTAGACTTTAGTTCATTTATTTATTCTTTTGTTCATAAGTTCTGTCGGAAACACATAGATTAATCATGTATTTTAATTTTAAACATAAAATTAGACGTGAACAAAAAGCACAAACGTTATCTAATATCGGGTCATCCTTCGAGCAAGTGGCAGGTGGCCTTCAAGTACCTAACTTGTTAGATACGACCTGTGATATGAACAGACACAATCTAGTGTCTTTGCCCTCAGGTTATCAGATTATAAATAGTGTTAAGAACAGCACAAAATGATATCGCCTGGTGTACCAATGACATACATAGTTGACAGTCACATAGCTAACAAATACGCGATGAGGGCAAGCATTAAAACAACTTAATATAATAAAGGAATAGTAGTTTATGTGTATGTGCGCGCACTTGATATCTGTGGCGTTCAAACAGAGATTCCTGATAGTTAAGATAAGACGGCTTCCCCGTGTTGTACTGTATAATAACTATTGAAAATGCTCAATGTCCCACTTTGTCAAACGTTGTCTTAAAATCAAATACTTGATAAACCCGCTGCTACTGTTCACCCGAAGGTCAAAATTGGCTTAAATGGTGACTTCTGGCAACACGAACATCTAACCACAGGGGAAGAGAAGAGTGGGAAGATAGTAGAGAACCTGGATAAGAAAGGTAGAAGGGGAAGCTAAAGAGACTGGGGACGCACGGGCACAGCTGGATGATGATATGTATTAATATAGGTATCAGTTAAGGCATGATTTACCTTTACCTTCATTATCAAGTACCATGCCTTGTGGAGTAGGCGATCATGCCTGTCTACAACTTCCTGTCTTCACTACTGTTTATCAACTCTGTTGCAGACTACTTCCCATGCCATGATGTCAGACTGTCCAGTCTCTTCCTACTAACCCTGGCTCCAGCTCGTTTCTCCCTAGCTTCTCTTTTAGAATTATTTGAGATTTCTTTAGTTCGTAACCATTTCACGTTAACTGAATAGTTTCTTTCATTTTAGTTTGACATGCCGCGCTAGTGTTGATCATTTGAGCAACGAGCAGTCTGAGATTTTTCTATTTATTCTTGATTTCCCCCCCCATATTAAGGTTCTGTAGTGATTCCTTGACTATAGCACACCCCCCGCTCCCCATCATAAATGTTGTGTGTTGCTTTTTTTTAAAGTTTATGTATATAACATTGACGTATATAGCCTTTCTCTCGTCAAGCACCACGTGTGCGTGCCACATTTATATGACATGGAACGCCTGTGGATGAAAGCAACGCTCAGACTGGCTGTGATCTAACTCGTCATCAATAGCCCCAACTGGCACAAACACTGCTATCTTTGGCCTACATTAAATCAGCTAATGAACTGGCTGAGGTTTCGCCTGTCTATAGGAGAGAAAACATGGGAGTCAGGGTTAGAGAGAGAACGAACGAACTTTATTTTCAAAGAGTTAAGAATCGGGCACGCAGGCCCGTCTAACATTCTACCCTTCCCCTCTCTCTCATCACGTATACTGTATCCTTTCATCCTCACATTTACTTTAAGCATTACTTAGGCATGAATCATTATAAAAGTAATATACATCTGTAATATCCATCATAATCAAAGAATGTTTTGGAAATAAAAAAATAAATAAATAAACCCAATAAAGTAACGACAAAAAATATTTAAAAACAAACACACACACTGTAGTAAAATCTGCGAGAATAATCGCTCATTTCAGTAAGATTTTAGTCATAAAATGATAATAAATAAACCCGCCCGATTGTGTCTGACGGTTGGCATCTTCGACGCCAGCAACACTGCCTTTTGTGCAGTGCTAAAGCCTATAGAACGATCCCACGGTAAAAATATAACACGCGTTTTAGTTTCGGTTTCGAAAACGTACTACTAATATTTAACATTTTGCCAGATCTGCTGCATACACAATGCAGCCTAGCCTTATAATTAACGATTTGTTAGAAATGTAACGCCAAACTGCTGTCTGAAGTAACGTAATCTGTCAACAGTAACGCAAAATTTGGTAGTCTTTTGGACTTTTTCTAAGTAGCAATAACGAGACGACTGTAATACATTAACGCAAAATGCTACCAACGCATGCCAAAACCCGCGTCGTTCTGCACGCGAGACTAATAGTATATACACGCTGTGGCAAAGCTAACGGATATACACACACAGACAGTTTAAATTCTCGACGCGTAGTGTAGTTGTGACGTCACAAAACCAAGTTGGTTTATTTGAAAAATTAAAAAGTGAGACAGAAGGAGGGGGACAAGATGGTAGATTTATGTAAAAAGTTATAATTAACGACTGTCAGTGACAAAACTGAAAATCTAAACGAAAATGAATATAGTCATAAAAATTATATATTCGTGTAGCTTAGTGTATTCTGAGCACAAATATGTTTTAATATTAATGGTAGTCCCAGTATTAGCCAAGTTATTGAGAAAATACTAAATGTCTACGGACGCGCGACCAGACAGACTGTTGTTCCTGCTTGTTTTTCATAACGTAGTGGGGACGGCAGCTTAGAAAAGAGGCATTGAGGTAAATTCAAATTCGCTTGGGTAACAAGAGTATAAGGGGGAAAGGGGAGCGGTAGGAAAATGTAATCCAAAACGAAACATCTTTTTGTATTGGCATAACTAAGGCAGGCTGGCCAATCGACTACCAGACGCAGAGTTTGTTTGGAATTATTTTTGTTTTTCAAAAAAACTACATTTGAATTCTGGTAGTTGCAAGCTTTCGATTGGCCAGTGCTAATAAATATTAGCAAAAGGCTTTCACTATTCATTGCCAGTTGAACAAAACTTTTCATTCAAATACGCTGAGATCAGCTGTGTTAATTGTAAAATTAAATAAAGAAGTATTCACAGTCTGGACAGTGCAGAAGAAACTGAGGCCACATCAGTGCAAGTCAGCGTCATTTGTTTATATTTCTTGAAATATTGTGGTAAGAATGCTTTATGAATTTAATATGTTTAATCCCACTGCCAAAGTTAGATACTGCTATTGGGAAAAGTGAAGGACGTGCCGGGAGCAGACATTGTTGAGTCCTCACATTGAACTGTATCTAACTGATGTATGTTGTCATGATTGTGTTTGAATATTATTGTATTAGAATATATTAGTAAGCCTCTGTGTTCCATGAACACTGTTTAACATGCCTGAAACATTTATTATTTAAAAAAGGAAAGAAGAGAAAATCATATCAAAGGAAATGTGGTTACTCCACATTATTTTATTGAGGAAAACTATGTAAACGTACAGTGGCGTATCTGCCATAGGGACCTGAGGTGTGGTCACAGCAAGGTGTGAGTCATGTATAATTAGGGGCGAGTGCACCTGTAATGCACGCGAGGCTGACCCCATAGCACCGTAGGAAAATAATAAATATAATAAGTGATCAGATATAAAAGGCCAGGGTGTCCTTTTGTTGCAGAGGTTTTATTTCCTGTTGCCAGCTGGTAACAGGAAACCTGCTGAGTGAGAATAAAGCCATCAAGTCTCCGACCATTCGTTTATGCTGTCAAAAGATAACGGGAGGAGCTTGGGCCCTTTGAGAGATCGAGATTTTCTGCAACTTCATACTGTATTATCATTCTTCAAGGAATCCCAGGTGATGTGTTAAGCATCTGGGTATATCTGACATTTTCGTTTAATAAACACTGGTATTTCAAATCATACTCAGGAAGTTTATGGGGTATGATGAAACTACAGCCCCTCATACACAGTGACTCTCCCTCTTAGATGAATAAAGTGTAAGCTGTGAACATTCCAACAGGAAAGATATATATATATTAACTTTATAGTTAGTGGACCAAGAGTCCAGATATTTTAGTTGATCTTTTCTGTAAACTATCTTGTCCTCATTTTCAAAGACCTGTCCAAAAGATATGGCTGGACAGGCAGATTAAATTGTACAGAAAAAAATATTCATTTTTAAAGAAAAACTTAACCACTGATTTTATTCACTTCCTCATTGAAAATTAAAGTGTTTTTGTGTTGTGTACCATCATTTCATTTCTCCCCTAGACACTAGAGCCAAAATAGTGACCGTGTGAGATCTAGGGAGGTAGCGTTAGGTTCCCTGCACATAATTCATCATCATCATTTATAGAGTCAGGGGCCTACATGTGCTTGACCTCACACGGTTAATACAGACACGGATTTCATTCTTTTAGGATACCATCATAACCTCCCCTGCAAATCAAACTTTGCTACACACACAAACAGACAGAAATCGAACTCTTCATACAGTAAATGAGGCAATGATTTGAGATATAATCAGATTAGGGTGACAAGTTATAAGAACTCGTGAAATATTCCAACAGTATGCTATTGAATGACTAGGGACTCGGTGTGTTGTCCAGTCTATGCGAGAGATTTTACTAGAGCTGAGCGGCTTTAAGTCCCATAGCAGATACTGACGTAGGGAGTGAACTGTTAAAACCTTTACAACACTAGGTCCAGCATCACGAGGTGGAGTAATCAGTTCTTTTCTTCGCTGTATCTGCCTTCCCTAACACAAGAGCACAATCAGACAGACTAGGTAGATAGACGGGTAGATACGAAGGAAATTAATTTTCCAAGTGTTGAAAGCGGGCCCACAGTCCCCTCTTGCATTCTGTCCTTCCTCTCGCTTATCTTTTATTCAGACATTATCCTGCGTACTTTAAGTATTAATTTGGGAGCCGCGCTGGTGTAATGGCTACGACGTTGTACTGGCGACCAGGTGTTCATGGTTCAAACCCGGCCGTCGGCGTTTGAAGAAATGTTTACGACCGGAAATTTGACTGAATAACCTGAACGGCTCCTGCACATAAATCCCGTGTGGATGGGAAGGAGCGAAGCTCCTGACCGGGTTGGAAGGAAAGTCCACTGACCCCCCAGCCTCGCAATGACATGACATTGGGCCGAAAGAGCTGGAAAGCTCGAGTGCCGCTGGTTATAGGGGAAAAAAAAAAAAAGTATTAATTTAAGGGCAATGCAAAATTACAAGGTAGTATAACAGCATACATTAATAGTATCTCATCGCATAATTAAGAATAAGTATATTGTAATGAATAACTAGATCATCAGACCCTCCATACAATATATTAGATAATATTCGAAACATAATCAGTATGGGCAGCATAAAATCAGCACTGATAAAGTATTTTAACAGTCTACGATTGTATGAGTAGGGACATGACTGCATTCACTATTGCTGCATCTTGGGGTCCCAAAATCATAAGATTTGAATACCCGGGAACACTTAGTAACATCAGGCACAAGACGCACCTCAGAACAGCGCAATAAAAAACAACATTCCATAAAATAAAAGGCCCCCATATGCAGTAAATCTTTGTTAATTGAATGTTACAAACAGCCGATCCTGCCATAAGATGGCAAGTCATGTACAACCAATAAATATGCTGCGGAGACCGCAGAGATGTTTTTTATAGATGATGTTAAAAATGTCACGGACTACTAAGAAGATTAACGAAGATGTACTTAATTTGCTCAATGTGATACATATATCAGAAGAAAACAGTCTGCATACTGAAAAGAAAAGTAAATTTATATTGTGACAACAGGCAAATTCCACAGGGGGGAAAAATGATAGTAGATATTAAACACAGAAGCGCTGGACAATTTAACGCGACGAACTGGAAAATAAAAGCAAAGAAGAAAAAAAAAAAATTAATTGATTTAAAAAAAGGACAGCAAGTTAGGAGAGAAATAATCGTCTACGGCCGTCAGCCGACATATCGCACCAGCCAATCAAAAATTATAATTGTGTACAACTTTAATTACCTTAAATACTCATTGTTTTAGGTTAGAGATAAATTCATGATTTATGGCCTGAGCTTACATATAATTACTAGTATATAAATGGCACGCATAATACGAAAGTCGAGGTCATATCTAGTAGGAACCTTTGACAACCTTTATTCAGTCACGTGAGTCAGGTTTAGGCAACAAGAAAAAGAGGACTGCAGAAAAACTAAATAACACGGTCATAAATAAAAATGAACTGATTTGTCAACTAATTCTTTTTTCGTTAGTCTCTTTCTAATCACTTTCTACCCCCCAACCCCTGCTACCAGTATGGGGACGTCTCTTTTCAGGATAAAGCAGTATTGGTCCTGCCTTCACCAAGCCCCACCACCAAGTACAAAAAGAACGTTATGAAGTTTGGTGTGACAAATCAAATCTTCGATCGTTACATTTTCCTGTGACCTCCTTCAACCCTCTCCTGTGCTTTTCCTTTTATTTTGTCACACTTTTCCGCTATCATCGACCAGGGTTATATTGTCACTCTCTATGGATACGTGACCGCTTGACCTCTTTTGCAGCAACATCGACATGATTGCTTAATCGCAAACCAGACGGATTAGGAGTCTACATACAACGACATTCCTATTGTTAACCCATACTTTTTGTCCGAGAAGGTAGATAACACCTGTTTGATTAGTGATCATGGACGGAAGAAACTGCCACGAAGCCATGTTGTTCGAGTTTTCCAATATGGATAACAGATGGTTTTTGGAGATAGGTGTTAGTCGCAAACATGACGTGCCCAAACAGAAGGGGCAGGAGAATAATAAGTTCATAACAGCGTAGATAATCCCAGTTGCTACTCTTGCTTTTCTTTAAAATCATGTGAGGTTTCCTAAAGTTGAAGTATCATTCTTTTATTTATGTCTCTGCCAAGAGTAATCTTGAGCTAAGGTTGATACCTTTAAAGACCCTCCTTTTTATACTCTAAGTTTGGCCATTGTTGGACCACTATTGCAGAGCAGGGGAGACAATACCATCACACTTGATCTGTTTCATGCTGACCAGAGGACCGTATCATTAAATGTTAAAACACTCTCCACACTGAATATCATTTTAGAATCTCTTATCTTCTCTGCGTTTGATTTCATCTCCTTTGTTTGCTCGCCTACATTGTCCTCCATCATCGCATTTAGGAAGCCCCCCCCCCCCCCCCGATCTTGTGTTTCGTTGACTGGTCATTCTGTTTCTCGAAGAAGAGTGTAGGTATGATTATGAAGATGGTATTGACAATAAGGACCATTGTGCTTCCACAAAGACATTACGTTGTATGAGATCTGTTGTCAGTACAATTTGTTAGTGTGCGTGCCTACTCCTCTCAGTAATCGTCAGTTTGCTGTAACATGAATGCCTACGTGCTTGGCTTATTAAACTTCTGCTATTACTTTATTTTTTAGCACTAACAAGCTACCGTTTTATATATATATGTATATTTTGTAGACATCATAACTACCACGGTATTATTCAGATTATTTTTAAAAATGTGCCCACAGTTATCTATTTTATATCGGTGAAGGGCTATATTATTTAAATGTTCTGGTGTCTGCTAGCGTCCTGAATAAACAGATCAATGGAGGTTATAAATAACTTACTTACTTACTTACTTAGTCGTTCCCCTTCTACCGTGAGGTGTAGAGGTTTGGAGAGAGAGCGCCAGACTATCCTATCGGCTGTCTTCCTCCTGGCCTGGTTCCATTCTAGTCCTCGGTCCTTCAAAGATTGTCTAATGTTGTCCTCCCAGCGGACTCTGGGTCGTCCTCGGGGTTTGGATCCTTGGCTCTTTGTTTCCCATGCTTGTCGTGGTATCCGATCTTCTCCCATTCTGCAGACATGGCCAAACCATTTTAATTGGGACTGTTCTACTTGGGTCTGCAGGGGGTAGGATTTAAGGCCTTGATGTATCGTCTGGTTGCGTACCATGTATCTTCTTGTTACTTCAACCACCTTCCTCAGATACCTCATTTCTGAGGTTTGGATCTGGCTTTTCTGGGTTGTAGTCATTGCCCACGACTCGCATCCATATGTCAAGACTGGTGTCGTGAAATATTCTAATCCACATATATAAATTATCAAGTAAATGTAAAGCCTATAATGCTCCAGCCTGAACAGAAGGTGTCGGAGGAAAGTAAAACTGCATGGAATGGCCAAACAGTACACAGACACCTAGATTATTGATTAGACAGAAATAATGCTGGAAGTGCAGAGGCGTAGTAACCATTAAGGAGGTTAATACTGGTATAAAGTATTTCAGATGAAGCTGACAGTTGGCCTAACGCTCTGAACTCAATGTTTGTGATGTATTGTGATCAGTGTAGAAAGAGAGTATAAATTAGTTATGACGTAGAAGGTACATCCTTCTTGTTTTCAGGGACTGTGGTCTTAACGTTATTGAGCAGCACCTGGTCAGAGCTTTGCTGAATCCAGAGTCGGACAGCATACTCCTTGGTCCATTTAGCTATCAGTGAGGTGTCTCCAGAGCACAGGGGAGAAATCGAGCAGAGGAGTCTTTTCCTGCCGCCATCACGCAAGATAAGCTGATGTGGCCAGCTGAGCTCAACATTATGTACCCCCATCTTAAAATGACATTGTAAAAATAACATTAAGAGGGGAATTAAATTGTTTTAATATCAGGAACTGAGAACATCTCCAATACTAGTTCCAATAAAGACAAACTATTGAAGTCATGATGACAAATACCAACAGAGCTTGAACAAAACAAAACCAGTATTACCTCATATTACTACTACACAACTGACACACATAGGATACTTTTAATAATATATGTCACTACAATATTCATATTGATAAATTCTGTACTTAAAAGTTATCTACAAATGAAATGATCTTCTTTTTTTGGTATTCATCACATATGTGGCAGCCAGTAAGGTTATCTATAATACACTACTCTTATTAGATATAGATACCTTCACAGCTGATCTCAGTCAGTACACTAAGTCCCCTATAAATATTTATAACATCCCACTTCACCACATATATTGGGGGCTCGTCCGGGATTTTGAATCTTTCCCTATTAAAAATATTGGGGGTAATTCACTTCAGGGAATATAAGAATTAAAAGGTATCCTTGGGTGGAATTAAATAAGGTTGAGCTCACGGTGCCTGTGTTGTCCATTAGATATATATTTAGAGATTGAATTGTTGGTTAGACATTGTATAAATTTACCTGATAGACAATGGCGGACCTGGCCAAATTTCGATCTGCTGCTGTTCAGACTGCAAAAGAGTTAGGATTAGATGGGCAAGTTATGGTTGCCTATGTCACTTCGGAATGTGACAAATTTATTGAACGCGAAGAAAGAAGATTAGAAAAAGAGGCCGAAAGAAAATTAGAATCGGAAAGATTGGCCGAAGATAAGAGAATAGAGGCTGAAAGGGAAATTAAGAAGTTACAATTTGAGGCTGAGGCTGAGACTAAGAGGTTGCAGATTGAGGCTGAGGCTAAGAAATTGGAAGCAGAAGAAAGAAGATTGACTGCAGAAAGAGAAGACAAGAAATTAGCTGCAGAAAGGGAAGCAGAAGAAATTAGCTGCAGAAAGGGAAGAGAAGAAATTAGCTGCAGAAAGGGAAGCAGAAGATAAAAGATTACAAAGGGAACATGAGTTACGACTAAGGGAGTTTGAGTTTCAGGGCCATGCTCCTGAAAATGGTGCCAGTCCCTTTGCCTCTGATGCCACTGCTAGCCAAGGAGCCTCAACCTCAGCTATGAATTTTCATTTAGATCATTTTGTTGAGAAAGACGATGATATAGAGAGCTACCTAAATAGGTATGAACTATTAGCTACCACGTATGGGTTAGAGAGAGAAAGGTGGAGCTTAAAGTTATCTCAGGGACTTCGTGGGGCGGCTTATGAAGTTTTTGCAAAAATGAGCAGAGGTGATCAGGAAAATTATGACATGCTAAAGCAGGCTCTTTTGTTAAGATATGAAAAGAATGCAGAATTTTATAGGAAAAAATTTAGGAATGCTAAACTACTGTCAGGTGAAACCTATCACCAGTTTTCTGCACGAATAGAGACATACTTGGAGAAATGGACTTCTCTGGGGAAAACCCAAGATCTTAAGGAAATGGTCCTTATAGAGCAATTAAGAGAGTCCATGGCTCCAGCCCTGAGAAAGTTTCTCATGGAACAAGGTGCAGAGAGGCTGGGTGAGTTGCTAAATGTTGCTGAAAGGTATCAAGCAGCTCAAGCAGAGGTAACAGGTAATAAAAAGAAACAAGTGGATAACTTTAGGGCACCACAGAACTTTAATCAATTTGATCCTAGAGATCAGAACAAAAGTAAGCACCAATTTGATAGGCCACGGTATGAAAATAAAAATAAATTCCCACAATTCGATGAAAGGAAATATGATGAAAGAAAATCTTTCAACCAAGGAAAAAAAGGTGGTGTAAGAATTGTCAGATGGACAATCATGACACTGACCGTTGCAGAAGGAAACCTGTGTATATGGCAACCCTTCAGGTCAGGTCGACCTCAAGACAGGAGGAGGATATTATGCTAGATACCACTCCAGAAGAGATGAGGAAGGCACAGGCTGGGGATAAAACACTCAAGCCTTGTTTCAGAAAATTGTCAACTTGTCATACAACTCCAGGCAAGGGAGATTTTTACATGAAAAACAAGATGATGTATAGGAAGACTGGAGCTAGATCCAAAGGTCAGGGACAGCTGGTACTTCCTAAAAGATATAGGGCAGACTTAATAAGGAGCCTACATGTGAAACCAGATGGGGACCATGAGAAGATAGGTACCATCATTCAAAAGGTGGCTCACAATTATTATTGGCCCAAAGCAAGATGGGACATTGAGAATTTTGTAGAAAGGTGTAGCATAGCACATGAGGGAACACCCACAAGTGGGAACATGGATCAGGACCTGGACACGCCACGGGGCAAAATTAGGCCTGATAATAAAAAGAAAAATAGATTTGATAAAGTGGACCAAATGGAATGGGAAGCCCCTTTTCACGGACAAGCTTCACTTAACTGTTTTACAATGGCCACTATGCGGAGAGTGCAAAGAGATGTCTTACCCCAGGATAAGCCGAAAATCCCTCAATCGGACTTAAACAAACTGGAGGAAGAGGATGTAGAGAGGAAATCTCTCATCAAGAATTTTAAGTGGGGAGAAAGCCCCAAAAGAAAAATTGGTAGCGGTCGTTTTGTGAATGATAATTCTGGGAGGAAAAATCATCCCTATAAAGCTTCGAGTGGAAGAGACCATACCGGTGCATGGACAAATAGGTCCACACAATTAAAGGTCCATATGTAGCTTTGTTAAGAACGTGGACTGATGAAAAGGCAGAGGAAAACATTACATCTTCATACCAATATGTGAATGAGCTGACCTCTCGTTTAAAAACTGGCTGGAAACTTGCCAATGAAAATTTGAAACAAGCCAGGAAGAAACATGCTGCCTATTATAACAGGAAGGCGAAAGACAGAAATTTGGCTGTGGGAGAGAAAGTACTGCTTCTTTTGCCCGGGAGTCAGAATAAGTTACAGATTGGATGGCAAGGTCCATATACAGTTCTAGAGAAGGTGTCTAGAACAAATTATAAGATAGATAAGAAGGGGAAAGAAAAAATCTATCATGTGAATCTCCTGAAGAAATATTTGGAAAGAGAACATCAGGAAGAGACACACTTGTTGACCTTGTCCAACGCCATGGAGATGAAAAAGGAACCACTTTCATCATTTGAATATCCATTACACCCCTGTGAGACAGCAGCACAGGTGAAAATCAGTACACATTTAACGAAAACTCAGAAAGAGAGAGTGCAACAGGTTCTAAATAATCATGCAGAGGTGTTAACAGACCGACCAGGGCATACAAACCTATTGGAATATGATATGAAACTGATAGACCCCACACCTATCTGTATGAAACCATATTCGATTCCGTTTGCTAAGGAGAAAGCTTTGAAGGAAGAGATAGACTATCTATTGAAGGAGGGAATTATTTCACACAGTGAATCCTCATATAGTTCCGGTGTTGTACTCTTAAGGAAGCCCTCTGGAGAACATAGACTCTGTATAGATTACAGGAGACTGAATGCTATTACAGAAGGACAGGTGGATCCATTGCCGGATACAAATCAGCTGTTTGCCAGACTAAATAAAGCTAAATATTTCTCAAAAGTGGATCTGAGTAAAGGATACTATCAGATTCCTGTAAAGCCTGAGGTTAGACCATACCTAGCTTTTAGTACCTCAGAAGGACACTATGAGTTTAATAGATTGCCATTTGGATTGAAGAATGCGCCTAGTGTCTTCTCTAGAATGATGAGAAAAATTGTTGGATGTAAACCATTAGGAGGAACGTAATGAATCCCTGAGTTGTTCCTCTTTGATTGAGGATATTCCGAATGTTTCATACAGGATAATAAGGAAATTATGGGATCCACTACGAAAACTCTGCTATCACCATGTATATGTTATCTCCTCATAACGTACATTTTGAGGGAAATATAATGTTCTCTGGACATGCAGACTCAGAGAAGAGAAATGGTGAATACGGGTTGCGAAGCAGCATTAAGACAAGCACTCACACTTGCGGCTGTTCAGTAACATAACCGAAATATATTATTGGTTGTAGAAGTCTGAGGCAGATTTCATGAGTAGTGCCTACTCTGAATGGACCCAACTACATAAAACCATGATAGCACCACAGCAGAGTAAAGTCAAGTTGACTTACATTTATCTATGTGTATATAGAATAAAGGACTGACATGGGATGTCTGTTTTAAGAGGGGAGGTGTCGTGAAATATTCTAATCCACATATATAAATTATCAAGTAAATGTAAAGCCTATAATGCTCCAGCCTGAACAGAAGGTGTCGGAGGAAAGTAAAACTGCATGGAATGGCCAAACAGTACACAGACACCTAGATTATTGATTAGACAGAAATAATGCTGGAAGTGCAGAGGCGTAGTAACCATTAAGGAGGTTAATACTGGTATAAAGTATTTCAGATGAAGCTGACAGTTGGCCTAACGCTCTGAACTCAATGTTTGTGATGTATTGTGATCAGTGTAGAAAGAGAGTATAAATTAGTTATGACGTAGAAGGTACATCCTTCTTGTTTCAGGGACCGTGGTCTTAAAGTTATTGAGCAGCACCTGGTCAGAGCTTTGCTGAATCCAGAGTCGGACAGCATACTCCTTGGTCCATTTAGCTATCAGTGAGGTGTCTCCAGAGCACAGGTGAGAAATCGAGCAGAGGAGTCTTTTCCTGCCGCCATCACGCAAGATAAGCTGATGTGGCCAGCTGAGCTCAACATTATGTACCCCCATCTTAAAATGACATTGTAAAAATAACATTAAGAGGGGAATTAAATTGTTTTAATATCAGGAACTGAGAACATCTCCAATACTAGTTCCAATAAAGACAAACTATTGAAGTCATGATGACAAATACCAACAGAGCTTGAACAAAACAAAACCAGTAATTACCTCATATTACTACTACACAACTGACACACATAGGATACTTTTAATAATATATGTCACTACAATATTCATATTGATAAATTCTGTACTTATAACTTGTAATTAAAATTGATTGTGATTCCTGGTTCCCTTTGTATTTGAATCAGGACACATATTCATTCATGACAGCAATGAATACATATTGTTATTTGAAAAGTTATCAGTGACTCCTTTAAGATATCCTTGTAGAGTGTTTTATGTATGTAAGTGTCACAGTGTTGTCAAGTGTAGTGGAATAAATTAAATTGTTTATCTGTCTGTTGTTGTTTTGACTTACACTTCATCATACACATACCCTAGACATATAACGTAGTCATCACACTATTCCAGAATAATTCTGACTGAGGTATACATATGTGGCAGCAAGTAAGGTTATATATAATACACTACTCTTATTAGATATATATACCTTCACAGCTGATCTCAGTCAGTACACTAAGTCCCCTATAAATATTTATAACATCCCACTTCACCACATATATTGGGGGGCTCGTCCGGGATTTTGAATCTTTCCCTATTAAAAATATTGGGGGGTAATTCACTTCAGGGAATATAAGAATTAAAAGGTATCCTTGGGTGGAATTAAATAAGGTTGAGCTCACGGTGCCTGTGTTGTCCATTAGATATATATTTAGAGATTGAATTGTTGGTTAGACATTGTATAAATTTACCTGATAGACAATGGCGGACCTGGCCAAGTTTCGATCTGCTGCTGTTCAGACTGCAAAAGAGTTAGGATTAGATGGGCAAGTTATGGTTGCCTATGTCACTTCGGAATGTGACAAATTTATTGAACGCGAAGAAAGAAGATTAGAAAAAGAGGCCGAAAGAAAATTAGAATCGGAAAGATTGGCCGAAGATAAGAGAATAGAGGCTGAAAGGGAAATTAAGAAGTTACAATTTGAGGCTGAGGCTGAGACTAAGAGGTTGCAGATTGAGGCTGAGGCTAAGAAATTGGAAGCAGAAAGAGAAGACAAAAGATTAGCTGCAGAAAGAGAAGAGAAAAGATTGACTGCAGAAAGAGAAGACAAGAAATTAGCTGCAGAAAGAGAAGACAAGAAATTAGCTGCAGAAAGGGAAGAGAAGAAATTAGCTGCAGAAAGGGAAGCAGAAGATAAAAGATTACAAAGGGAACATGAGTTACGACTAAGGGAGTTTGAGTTTCAGGGCCATGCTCCTGAAAATGGTGCCAGTCCCTTTGCCTCTGATGCCACGGCTAGCCAAGGAGCCTCAACCTCAGCTATGAATTTTCATTTAGATCATTTTGTTGAGAAAGACGATGATATAGAGAGCTACCTAAATAGGTATGAACTATTAGCTACCACGTATGGGTTAGAGAGAGAAAGGTGGAGCTTAAAGTTATCTCAAGGACTTCGTGGGGCGGCTTATGAAGTTTTTGCAAAAATGAGCAGAGGTGATCAGGAAAATTATGACATGCTAAAGCAGGCTCTTTTGTTAAGATATGAAAAGAATGCAGAATTTTATAGGAAAAAATTTAGGAATGCTAAACTACTGTCAGGTGAAACCTATCACCAGTTTTCTGCACGACTAGAGACATACTTGGAGAAATGGACTTCTCTGGGGAAAACCCAAGATCTTAAGGAAATGGTCCTTATAGAGCAATTAAGAGAGTCCATGGCTCCAGACCTGAGAAAGTTTCTCATGGAACAAGGTGCAGAGAGGCTGGGTGAGTTGCTAAATGTTGCTGAAAGGTATCAAGCAGCTCAAGCAGAGGTAACAGGTAATAAAAAAGAAACAAGTGGATAACTTTAGGGCACCACAGAACTTTAATCAATTTGATCCTAGAGATCAAAACAAAAGTAAGCACCAATTTGATAGGCCACGGTATGAAAATAAAAATAAATTCCCACAATTCGATGAAAGGAAATATGATGAAAGAAAACCTTTCAACCAAGGAAAAAGGTGGTGTAAGAATTGTCAGATGGACAATCATGACACTGACCGTTGCAGAAGGAAACCTGTGTATATGGCCACCCTTCAGGTCAGGTCGACCTCAAGACAGGAGGAGGATATTATGTTAGATACCACTCCAGAAGAGATGAGGAAGGCACAGGCTGGGGATAAAACACTCAAGCCTTGTTTCAGAAAATTGTCAACTTGTCATACAACTCCAGGCAAGGGAGATTTTTACATGAAAAACAAGTTGATGTATAGGAAGACTGGAGCTAGATCCAAAGGTCAGGGACAGCTGGTACTTCCTAAAAGATATAGGGCAGACTTAATAAGGAGCCTACATGTGAAACCAGATGGGGACCATGAGAAGATAGGTACCATCATTCAAAAGGTGGCTCACAATTATTATTGGCCTAAAGCAAGATGGGACATTGAGAATTTTGTAGAAAGGTGTAGCATAGCACATGAGGGAACACCCACAAGTGGGAACATTGATCAGGACCTGGACACGCCACGGGGCAAAATTAGGCCTGATAATAAAAAGAAAAATAGATTTGATAAAGTGGACCAAATGGAATGGGAAGCCCCTTTTCACGGACAAGCTTCACTTAACTGTTTTACAATGGCCACTATGCGGAGAGTGCAAAAAGATGTCTTACCCCAGGATAAGCCGAAAATTCCTCAATCGGACTTAAACAAACTGGAGGAAGAGGATGTAGAGAGGAAATCTCTCATCAAGAATTTTAAGTGGGGAGAAAGCCCCAAGAAAAGAATTGGTAGCGGTCGTTTTGTGCATGATAATTCTGGGAGGAAAAATCATCACTATAAAGCTTCGAGTGGAAGAGACCATACCAGTGCATGGACAAATAGGTCCACAAAATTAAAGGTCCATATGTAGCTTTGTTAAGAACGTGGACTGATGAAAAGGCAGAGGAAAACATTACATCTTCATACCAATATGTGAATGAGCTGACCACTCGTTTAAAAACTGGGTGGAAACTTGCCAATGAAAATTTGAAACAAGCCAGGAAGAAACATGCTGCCTATTATAACAGGAAGGCGAAAGACAGAAATTTGGCTGTGGGAGAGAAAGTACTGCTTCTTTTGCCCGGGAGTCAGAATAAGTTACAGATTGGATGGCAAGGTCCATATACAGTTCTAGAGAAGGTGTCTAGAACAAATTATAAGATAGATAAGAAGGGGAAAGAAAAAATCTATCATGTGAATCTCCTGAAGAAATATTTGGAAAGAGAACATCAGGAAGACACACACTTGTTGACCTTGTCCATCGCCATGGAGATGAAAAAGGAACCACTTTCATCATTTGAATATCCATTACACCCCTGTGAGACAGCAGCACAGGTGAAAATCAGTACACATTTAACGAAAACTCAGAAAGAGAGAGTGCAACAGGTTCTAAATAATCATGCAGAGGTGTTAACAGACCGACCAGGGCTACAAACCTATTGGAATATGATATGAAACTGATAGACCCCACACCTGTCTGTATGAAACCATATTCGATTCCGTTTGCTAAGGAGAAAGCTTTGAAGGAAGAGATAGACTATCTATTGAAGGAGGGAATTATTTCACACAGTGAATCCTCATATAGTTCCGGTGTTGTACTCTTAAGAAAGCCCTCTGGAGAACATAGACTCTGTATAGATTACAGGAGACTGAATGCTATTACAGAAGGACAGGTGGATCCATTGCCGGATACAAATCAGCTGTTTGCCAGACTAAATAAAGCTAAATATTTCTCAAAAGTGGATCTGAGTAAAGGATACTATCAGATTCCAGTAAAACCTGAGGTTAGACCATACCTAGCTTTTAGTACCTCAGAAGGACACTATGAGTTTAATAGATTGCCGTTTGGATTGAAGAATGCGCCTAGTGTCTTCTCTAGAATGATGAGAAAATTGTTGGATGTAAACATTAGGAGGAACGTAATGAATCCCTGAGTTGCCTCTTTGATTGAGGATATTCCGAATGTTTCATACAGGATAATAAGAAGATTATGGGATCCACTACGAAAACTCTGCTATCACCAGGTATATGTTATCTCCTCATAACGTACATTTTGAGGGAAATATAATGTTCTCTGGACATGCAGACTCAGAGAAGAGAAATGGTGAATACGGGTTGCGAAGCAGCATTAAGACAAGCACTCACACTTGCGGCTGTTCAGTAACATAACCGAAATATATTATTGGTTGTAGAAGTCTGAGGCAGATTTCATGAGTAGTGCCTACTCTGAATGGACCCAACTACATAAAACCATGATAGCACCACAGCAGAGTAAAGTCAAGTTGACTTACATTTATCTATGTGTATATAGAATAAAGGACTGACATGGGATGTCTGTTTTAAGAGGGGAGGTGTCGTGAAATATTCTAATCCACATATATAAATTATCAAGTAAATGTAAAGCCTATAATGCTCCAGCCTGAACAGAAGGTGTCGGAGGAAGTAAAACTGCATGGAATGGCCAAACAGTACACTGACACCTAGATTATTGATTAGACAGAAATAATGCTGGAAGTGCAGAGGCGTAGTAACCATTAAGGAGGTTAAATACTGGTATAAAGTATTTCAGATGAAGCTGACAGTTGGCCTAACGCTCTGAACTCAATGTTTGTGATGTATTGTGATCAGTGTAGAAAGAGAGTATAAATTAGTTATGACGTAGAAGGTACATCCTTCTTGTTTTCAGGGACCGTGGTCTTGATGGTATTGAGCAGCACCTGGTCAGAGCTTTGCTGAATCCAGAGTCGGACAGCATACTCCTTGGTCCATTTAGCTATCAGTGAGTGTCTCCAGAGCACAGGGGAGAAATCGAGCAGAGGAGTCTTTTCCTGCCGCCATCACGCAAGATAAGCTGATGTGGCCAGCTGAGCTCAACATTATGTACCCCCATCTTAAAATGACATTGTAAAAAATAACATTAAGAGGGGAATTAAATTGTTTTAATATCAGGAACTGAGAACATCTCCAATACTAGTTCCAATAAAGACAAACTATTGAAGTCATGATGACAAATACCAACAGAGCTTGAACAAAACAAAACCAGTATTACCTCATATTACTACTACACAACTGACACACATAGGATACTTTTAATAATATATGTCACTACAATATTCATATTGATAAATTCTGTACTTATAACTTGTAATTAAAATTGATTGTGATTCCTGGTTCCCTTTGTATTTGAATCAGGACACATATTCATTCATGACAGCAATGAATACATATTGTTATTTGAAAAGTTATCAGTGACTCCTTTAAGATATCCTTGTAGAGTGTTTTATGTATGTGAGTGTCACAGTGTTGTCAAGTGTAGTGGAATAAATTAAATTGTTTATCTGTCTGTTGTTGTTTTGACTTACACTTCATCATACACATACCCTAGACATATAACGTAGTCATCACACTATTCCAGAATAATTCTGACTGAGGTATACATATGTGGCAGCAAGTAAGGTTATATATAATACACTACTCTTATTAGATATATATACCTTCACAGCTGATCTCAGTCAGTACACTAAGTCCCCTATAAATATTTATAACATCCCACTTCACCACAACTGGGACATAGGTGGAGCGGTATACAGCCATCTTCGTTTTCTTACCAACCTCTCTCTTGCTGAGGAATCCTCGATTTATGGCCTGAAAAAGTCTCCCAGCTGCTGCTTTTCGAGTGGCCAACTCTTCTTTGATGCCTCCCTTTCGGTCTATAATAGCTCCGAGATATTTAAAGTGGTCGACCTGCTCCAGGACCTATTCTCCCAACTTAATCTGATGTTTTCTTTCTTCTCGTGATATCACAATGGATTTTGTTTTAGAGCTGCTTATGACCATCCCTCTCTTCTCCAGCTCTTCCTTCCAGACTTGCAGGTTGGATTGGAGATGTGCCTCTGATTTAGCAATCAGGGCAACATCATCAGCAAATGCCAGCTCCGAAATATAGACCTGTCTCATCTTCCAGTACCCCACTAAATACTTTCTTGTTCTCTCCTTACATGCCTTGATGACATCGTCCATAAGGAGTATGAAGAGGTAAGGTGATAGGATATCACCTTGTCTTACACCAGTGGTGGTCCTGAACTCTTCTGACTTATGGTTTGCTGTCCTCGCATAATTTCTGCAAGACTTGTAGAAGCTCTGTATAGCATGAATCAGAGGTGCTGGAATATTCTTCCTTGCCAAACAGTCCCAAAGTTTGCTCCAGGGGACCCTGTCAAACGCCTTTTCCAGATCTATGAAACAAAGATGCATCTCACTCTTATACTCAAGGGCCTTTTCACTCAGCTGTCTGAGGTTATAAATAACTGCAAAGACTAAATAACAAAATACAATATTTGCTAACATCTATAGTACTCTGAACTGTTCGCACTTCTACCGTTGATACAACCTTTGCTAATACATATACAGGGTGAATGCAGAGTCACTCTGCAGTTTTACATTTGTGTATCCTTACTTAACTTAGTCGTCCCTCTTCTACCGCGAGGTGTAGAGATTTGGAAGAGAGAGAGAGCGCCATACTATCCTATCGGCTGTCTTCCTCCTGGCCTGGTTCCATTCTAGTCCTCGGTCCTTCAAAGATTGTCTAATGTTGTACTCCCAGCGGACTCTGGGTCGTCCTGGAGGTCTGGATCCCTGGCACTTAGTTTCCCATGCTTGTCGTGGCAAGTGATCTTCTCCCATTCTGCAGACATGGCCAAACCATCTTAGTTGGGACTGTTCTACTCCTATTGGATATAAATGTCCAAATACGGAGTAATAGCTGCCAACTGATTAATAAGTTTTATTATGGTTTTTTTTCCGGAAACAATATAAAAGTAAATATATATACATATATGTATGCATATATAATGACCAATAAACCGTCCGTTTACAGCAGACAGCAAATACGAGGTAGCTTCAAAAAGTTCCCGGAATAGTCGACTCATATTTGAATGAGTGATTATGTCATGGAGATTATAGTTTTATAAGTTGATAGTAACCTTGAGGAAACAACATGTACTCTCGAACAGAAGTTACAGAAGTTTGTTTGTGTGGTGTGCACGTAGCATCGCCGGAGTTGAAAATGTCCTTGATTGAACAATGTACAGATGTCAAATTTTGTGTTTTGCTTGAGAAGTCACCCTCAGAGACAGTAACCTTGCTTAATAAAGCATATGGTGATACCGCAATGAAGAAATCGCAAGTTTGTGAGTGGCACAAGCGTTTCCGTGAAGATGGTGTTAGTGCTGATGATGATCCACGTAGCGGACGACCGCCTACCTCGATTAACAATGAAAACATGGAACGTTGTTCATATTGACAGAAGACTTTAGAGAAAACAGCCTCAGAAGTTGGAATATCAGTTGGAAGTTGCCACAGTATTCTCCACAATGAACTGCGCATGCGTAGTGTTTGTCAACACATGGTTCCCAAAATGTTATCTCCTGAACAGAAAGAAACGAGACTGACACTGGCAGGAGACCTAATCACTGTGGCTGATCAAGATAACAATTTTCTCAACAACATAATCACAGGGGACGAGACGTGGTGTCTTTTTGTACGATCCTCAAAACGTCAGTTTTCTGAATGGAAATCCCCCTCATCTCCCCGGACATAGAAATTTCGTTTGGACAAGAGCAAAGGAAAAGTTATGTTGGACGTTTTTTTTTTTATTCCCAGGGTATTGTCTACCATGAATTCATTCCTGAAGGCCAAACGGTTAACAAGGAAATGTACGTTGATATCCTCCGTCGTCTAAGAGATGCAATCAGAAGGAAACGCCCAGAAAAATGGAGAACAAACAGTTGGGTTCTGCTGCATGACAATGCGCCAGCACATCGATCCCTACGGGTGAAGCAGTACCTCGCAACGTACAATGTGACTGCCCTGGAACATCCTCCATATTCTCCCGACCTGGCACCGCCTGATTTTTTCTTGTTCCCTCGCCTAAAATCGGCACTGAAAGCGCAGAGATTCAAGGATGCCGAGGACGTTATCACCAATGCGACACAGCAGCTGAGAGAGGTGTCAAAGAATGGGTTCCAGGAATGTTTCCAACAGCTGTATTGACGTTGGCAAAAGTTTGTAGTTGGCAAAGGGAACTATTTTGAAGGAAATGTAGTGTAAATAATTGTATTATTACTTATTTCTATACAATACACACATTCCGGGAACTTTTTGAAGCTGCCTCGTATTACTGCCCACTATGACGTTACGTGCTGAACAGACCGGATCCCGCATCGAGCTATAATGTTTGGTTTGGTTTTAAGGACTATCTTCATTGCACATGGATAACTCCATCAGTGCTTCGATCTCTTCCCTTAGATCACAAAAAAAGATCTCAGCACAGTGCACGAACTACGTAGCACCGGCGAGAATCCCAATGTGTGTATATAGGAATCACACATTCTATAAATATATTTGGTGGGTAGGTTTCTAATTTTTAATTTTTTTTTCTCGGATAAGGGTGAAAAAATAGGAGGTCCCGTGTGCAAGTTGTGCACGTTAAAAATCCCACGCAGGTGGAAATCGTAAAGAGTAGGCCTTAAGGCCGCTGCCATGGCAAAATGTGAAAATTAGCTATAATGTTAATGTGCCATACCATTGTGCGTAATAAAATGGCATTCAATTATATCTTGAAGTTTGTTGCATATAAATTAGTTGAATATGAGTGAAGAAATAACAATTTGAAAATAGGCAGTGACTTTGCAAGCACTGTGATGTACATCTGAAGTGTTTGCAGTACTACTGTTGATAAAACCGTTTCTAACACATCTCTGAAGTATTGGCAGTTCTACCGTTGTCCTAACAGTTCTTCATCTTTTTGTAACACAGCTGTTATCTAGCGTTTCTTGTTCATCGCGAGAGACTCGAGACTGTCAACGACTGACACAACAAGTCATGAAATAGCACAGAAAACATCGTACTTACTGGGTTGTTTAACATTTAGCTTTGACTTTGTTTAATTACTCATACAATTTATGTGCGTAGGGAGGCGAGAAAACATAAAAGAGAAGTGACGTAAAGAGAAGTTAAAAAATAAAAAAAAGACTGAACTACGTCTGGTGGAATGAGGGGGTGTGTAGTCACTGTCACGCTATACAGACAACTTTAAGCGGATAATCAGCAGAACTGACCATCCATTAATCGTGTTCTACATTAAATACGTGACAATATGCGTCTGCTAAACTGAACCTGAGTGTAGCAGAACAAGATAATGAGATACAATTATCCCAAGCTGTGTGACGCCCCCATTATGATAAAAACATTGCAGTCTAGTAATAATTCTGTCGGTACTTAAAATGAATAAAGATGTAGGAACACATGAGCCAGCCGAAGACTTAGTGGTGGCAAATAGAAAATGAGATTAAATAAAGAATTATGTTAACTGTACGAGTCCCCTGCGACAATAATAGCGCTAACATCACACTAGCTTCTGTGGCCAGGTCACGTCTGAATGGGAGCTAAAAGATAAGTACAGTCTATCAGGAATTACTTAAAGGAACAATATCAAAAGGTCGTCCAAGAAGATAAATGTTAGCATGATAATTTTTTTTTATGGGTGTGACAAAGTTTCCTCGATCGTCACATTTTCTTGTGCCATCCTGTAATTCCCTCTGTGCTCTTTACTTTCTTTTTCCCCACCCCTGACAGTATTTGGTATTTTCGATTCATTGTTTACAATTCCTTCCTTCAATTCTTGTCATGTTGGGGCTTTATCGACCATCCTTACTGATTACTGTAATCACTCACTTTCGTCTGAACTCATATTTGACTCCTGGATCGGTAGAAGTGAAATGTTTACGAATGCGTAACACACGTCCGACTAGACAGTGAATTTGGAGCGCCCGATTAATATGTAAACAACCTTGAGATGGCCACAGTCAGTGTCTTATCCCGCATAATATTTTCTGTCTGGCCGGTTTGATGCTTGAAATGTGTTTGCTTGCATAGGAAATATCAATCTTGTGATAGATTATAGACACGCCCTTGCGATAACTCATGAGATTTCTAGAAGGTAAATGATATAATCATTTCCGGGCAGACTGGTTCTAGGCAGCAGTTATGATAAGTTGTCCTTATGGGAAGATGTTGTCTGTGATAGATCTACGAAGTCGTGAGTGTAAATATGATGGATATCGACGGAATAGAGAATACCTTATATGGGAAGTGACTTTTAAAAAATCACACTTTATATGTCACGCAGGACTTTTCTAAGAGAGGGTAGTGGAGATATACCCCTACCAATATATGCAAGTTGCATGCTATTGGTTTAGCATTTGAGATGTTAAAATACACCATTTCTGATTGGAGCCTAGTCATGTAGTTGCAATGTGGATGCGTGGGCCAAATGTTGCTTATAATCTAGCACCTTCTGAATCTACGTGACCAAAAATTCAACTCGCCAAGAAGACAGTCAGACAAGCCAGGATAAGGAATAGAATCAGGATTCTACTTTAAAGGACGGGGCAACGTGTTTGAGCCTCTTGTGGACACACTGCAAGAAAATTCTAACTTTATTAATACGGAAAGCCCAGAATCCTAGGAACCTGAACACTAAGTCATAGTGGGATTTTATTGTAAAGTAATACCCCAGACCACGTGTAAGAGGCATCTTAACCAAGTTGCCGAAACTATTTCTCTGAGCCAGAAGTCTGTATGCCCGAAGATATTTGGAGGGAGTTGTACATTTTATAATTATATATTTTGCATTATTAACATGTGGAAATTGCTAGTGGTAAAATAAGTAAGTTCATACGAAGCTGGCAACCTCAGCATATAGAATGATGGTTTCATGAACCACCCCTGCAAGAGCTGGTGACTGCTGCATGTGGGTTTCTCATAGAGAACCAATAGCAGAGGTAGTCCTAAGTTCCATATGGAGCATTGAGTGGATGATGACAGAAATAATGTACATAATTATTATATTAACATTTTCATCTAGTGCATATGTATATGTAAACATGTTTTATATAAATGCAATGGGCGTTTTCCGCTCACTAGGATTAACATTAATGCTCAAAGAGGGTAACGTTCTGAGGCAGATGGGATCGTGGAATGAAAGGGAGGGACACCTGATTTTTCTCTCAGGAAACCCAATACTCGGGATGGTATTTGTTTCTCTCTTATTTCATGATACTAGTCGGTGGTACAGATTGGAGGTACTATCTGTGGAACAAGTGTGTGGTATAAGTGGCCTTCAGTCAAAGCTAGACACCTACATCAGACGGGTCTTGGAGACGCTGGACATCTTCGTAATTATCCCATGATACTATGAGGGACGTGTTGCGGCCACCAGACTTGACCAGTGATGAGAAGAACCAGTCTACAACCTGCAAAGAACTACCTACATCTTACTGGCAGCTAAGTACCCATTCAGAGCTGCCAAGTGAACTCTTTAAGGACATTTTCAAAACCATATCCAGATCATCACCAGTGATGAGTCTTTAAAGGAATATTCCTAATTTACCCCACCCTTATTTATTTTACACTGTTAACTATAATTGATTTTTAAATTTGTTATCTGTATATATACAAATTTATAATTGCTTTAGTCATTTTGAGTGAACTGCACCCGTATGTCTCAGTCATTTTCAATAAAAAGAGCTATTGGAGTAATATTTTACTGATTTAAATCAGTTGGGGCTCACCAAAACGAGCAAAATTCCTACTCCTCATAGAAGGTAGCAAGTTTACACGACATAGATGCTATCAGCCGTAGTACTTGATTTCTTTAAATTCCTATGAGGCTCCCTAGAATTGAAGCACCGTTCTTCAATTGAATCTCTGCCAAGAGTAATCTTGACTTAGGTAGACACCTTTGAAGACCCTCAACAGATACTCTGAAGTTTGGCTACTGTTGGGCCATCACTACAGAACAAGGGGAGTAAATTCCGTGACAATGGGTTGGATCATAAATACAGTCTATTTCCCGGTTGGGCAATATGATTTTCAGTTGAGCCACAGGTGCGAATTTCATGATTCATTAGCCATATAAAATAAAAAAATAAAAAAGTTCCTAACTTCTTTCATTAATGGGGATACTTCCGAAATTCTTTTACATGACTTCTTGTAAAAGCATTAATCTTGCTGACATAGTTAAAACACAAATCAAGGAAGATTAATGATTAAACATAATAAATCAACGTGAAACCTAGTCTTTTTGTCTGACCAACTAGTCAAAATCTGGCTATTTTCTGAGTGTCCGTGCGCCTGCTTAGTCATGTGGATATGCAAGAACCCTTCCGTGTTTGCAGGACAGGCCGGAAATATCAGCAGACGTATTTTATGGGTAAATTGTTTTCAAACACTTTTGTATCATGATTTTTTCATTCAATATCTTGCTTGATCTAATAATTCAATCACCTAACTTATGTTGCCAATTTGCCATATGTGTCAATTGGTGAAAGTAATGCAGGTCCATGGTCTATCTACATCAACATCTGCAGAGGTAAAGTGTGGTGGAAGCGATCAAATCAGTACAGACAAACAGGCCAGCTGGTAGTCGGCGTGGGCTGTCATCCTTATTTGCTGCTGACGTTAAGTCAGCTATGTGGTTATGTTGACTGTCGCCTAGTATAACCAGTGCCGCCCACATCCTTAACGCTGCACAAGTGGTTATGTATAAACAGTGAGACAGAAAGAGAGAGGGTGGCAGAGAGAGAGAGAGAGAGAGAGAGAGAGAGAGAGAGAGAGAGAGAGAGTAATCTCATTGCTATTCCCTGACAGAAGATTCTTTACGCCGGCGCATTCACATCACATGATGCCTAAAAATAACATCCTTGTCATAGACTGTTTATTGACCTTCAGAAAAACGTTACACTCCACAATTTCAGGCCTACAACAAACTAAAGTAGGACAAGACAACTCTGTGTAGCTCCAGGGAGTCTCTGACAAGACAAATAAAGAATAGGGTGACTGCTACCTCAGGCATCCCGTGAGAGGAGATTAATATGAGGTTGTGTATGGGGTGGCAACCTCATACATTAAAAACATTGCCACAGAAACCACCACTGCTGGAGCACCTGAATGCTTTAATGCAGGTTTCCTTCAAGAACAAACAAAAAGGGAAGGAAAGGGGGGGGGGCAGCTGTTGTGAAGGTTGCATGCTCCATAAGTAACAAGAAGAAGAAGAAGATAGTTGGCACATCTTTGAGTTAATGACAAACTAAAGACTGGTCTGAACAGCAGCGAAAAGGAGAAAGAAGGTCGTAAGAGCATTTACAAACTGGGTTATGAACGTCAAATTAAATGACAATGAATTTTTGAAACTAAGTGTTTTCTTCTTCGCCCGTGAACAACTGACGTGTCTGCAGATACGGTCCCGACCTCAAATGATTGTGAAACGTGTGCGTGCATAGACGAAACTTCTTTCAGCACAAATTTATAAGCAAGATGTCACAAAATAATATTAGGCGGAATCTACAGCTAGGACGGCTGAATCTACAGCTAGGTCAGACGAACAGGTTATAACAAGCGCTTCTCTCCGATTACATGACAACAGAAAATGCGTTTGCAAAAACAGAAGTAACACGTTCATTATTAATGTGTATAACGAAAAGTTATGGCCACATAAAGAAACCATTAATAAGGCGTAATCAATAGAGACACGTTTAGATGAAGTTAGGCACACAGGCTACCGAATGCTGATACTACTTGAAAGGTCCGGGTAATAAAAACAGCTGTTTCTCACAGTAATGTTTTTCACCTATGTAGTATCACGCTAAATGTTTCATATTTAACTGCCACCACATTTATCATTGTTATGTACAGTAGTTTGTTACTGTCAAAGTGTTTCTTTTAGTCATTCTCTGACTGTCTGTCATTCCCTGAAATGTTGAGTGGTTTTTGGATGTCACATCTGGGACCTCAAGACGCAGCAATAGAGACCGCAGTCAGCGACTCATAGCTTGACTGCCTGCGTCAGGACCAGCGAACCAGAGCTGGTCAAGACCGTGCTCCACCTCCACGTGGTGGTCCTGGAAACAGTCTGCAACAGTGCAGGCTGGCTGAGCGAGCATGGATCGAAATGGGAAGGCAAACCCGGTCCTTAAAAAATGCCGTGCAGAAGTCGGATGTGTCGACCGAAAGGTGCAGATATCACAGCTTAGGCGCAAACGGACACAACGCAACCACCGTCCTTTTCAGGACGAACGAAGAAGAAGAAGAAGAAGGATGTCACATGACTTACAACTGCTGCTTAATGTCTCAAATCATTACCCTTTAGCTCCCGGTGAAGCATAGGCCTTCCACGTGTTCGCGCCAAACCTGCCTGTCCTGTGTCTTCCGCTCAATGTCTTTCCATGTTGTCTTTATTCATGTCTACAGTTCCCCTCCCCAGGTGTTTGCTGATCTCCCTTTCTCTTACTCTGGGTATTCCAGACTGTCCTGTTATGCTATCACTGTGTGTCCCATCTAAAGCCAACGTATTTTCTTCACCTCTTGTTCCAGTGGGCTTGGGATTTATGTTAACCATAATTGTTTGCTCCAGGGGTTCCCAGCTTCATGCTACAGCTGTCACATGTGGTTATGAATGCCTTATGTGATATAATAATCTTCTTATTTTATTATCTTGGTCAGTTTCTACATCTAGGACCCATATGGATTGCCGTGTTTAAAGCCTAAGTTTAGTCCTGACGTCAATGGTTATGATCTTTCAACGTTTTTCAGACACTTTTAAAAAAAAAAAAACTTTTCCCCAGGCACTATGTAGTTATATATACTGGGTTTTCACATGTATGTTTAGCTTCCCTGTGTTTTACCTTTTTCTCGGTATCTTTCCCTTATCCATATCCAATATTCCCAGTAAAGGTGCTCCTGAGGCTAGTCTGTCAGCTCGCTCATTACCGCGAACTCTTGCATGACCAGGACAGGAGATCCACACCAGGTCCTGAAGATTTGAAGCTTCTATGGATGTTTTGCATTCATGCTCTAGCCATCCATTTTGAACCTTCCGAAGCATCTGACACAATAACTGCCCTGGTAGACGGAGTCTCAGACAGCCACCTCAGAGCTGCAAGTACTGCCTGTGTCTCCATTCTAATTCTGGAGGTTGCTGTTATGTAAGCTCTGCTCTGGTGGCATCATCGTCTCCCGCATGATCATGTAGCAGTTGGTTAATTTCCAGCTCTGCTTTCCCATTACCCCAAGCTCTGCTTTCCCATTGCCTCAAGCTCTGCACTCTCTGCCAAGACTAATGATGACTTGCTGGTAGTTTGTCCAGTTAACAGCTGACTTACTCTTCTCCCTTGGATATATTTCCAACTGTAGTCACCTGTCTAACTGTAGCCTCGGCCTGTGCCATCCATGACATTCCTCTATTTTTGCTCTCTTGATGTCAGCCATGTTCCTATGCAGGGGGTGAAAAGAACCAGACTTACACCTGTGCTCCATGTAGTGCTGAAAGGTACTGATGATAATGACAAAGAAACAAATGGTGAATACAATATTAAAGCAACAACACACTAACAATGCCAGACATCGACAATAACCAAATAAAAACTTGAAATAAAAATCACAATTAGTGAAATGAGATGACAAAGAAAAGCAGTTATACAACACAAAAAAAGGCTTGGAAAACAGACAGGTCAGGGACTCTTTTGCTTTGATGGAAATGATGATAGGAAACTCTTTACAGAGCGATACAACAGAAGGCAATCTGATCATCAGAAGAAGTCCACCCATCCGATAAGTGTTTCGGCCCAGTATACTCCTTTACACTCTAAGGGGGGCGGGCCCACTTGGGTCATGACTCCCAAGTGTCTCAGCCTCCTGTTGTCTTGTATCGAAAATGACCCCATTTCACTTTGGTAGCAACTTTGAAATCCACAACTCCGCCAGCCATGGAGGCAATTGTGAAAGTAACAAAGAGAAGACAAATTACTCCGTTCGTTCCGTCGCACACAACTAGGGACACACCTGCGCGAAGCCGACGAGGCTAGCCATTGCGCGCTAGCAACTGAAATTCTGTGCCTAACACCTCTTATAATATACACCGCCTGTTCCTTCTCAGTCACAACCCTTTCATAAGTACAATGAAAAACTCAACGTACTGTGGACTTAGAAAAATTTGTGGTGTTTTCTGTACCGCAGAGTTTACTGTCATTAAGCTGGGAGAACAGGTCCTGGAGCAGGTCGACCACTTTAAATACCTTGGAGCTATTATAGACCAAAAGGGAGGCATCAAAGAAGAGTTGGCCACTCGAAAAGCAGCAGCTGGGAGACTTTTTCAGGCCATAAATCGAGGATTCCTCAGCAAGAGAGAGGTTGGTAAGAAAACAAAGATGGCTGTATACCGCTCCACCTATGTCCCAGTCTTGACATATGGATGCGAGTCATGGGCAATGACTACAACCCATAAAAGCCAGATCCAAACCTCAGAAATGAGGTATCTGAGGAAGGTGGTTGAAGTAACAAGAAGAGACATAGTACGCAACCAGACGATACGTCAAGGCCTTAAATCCTACCCCCTGCAGACCCAAGTAGAACAGTCCCAATTAAGATGGTTTGGCCATGTCTGCAGAATGGGAGAAGATCAGATACCACGACAAGCATGGGAAACAAAGAGCCAAGGATCCAGACCCCGAGGACGACCCAGAGTCCGCTGGGAGGACAACATTAGACAATCTTTGAAGGACTGAGGACTAGAATGGAACCAGGCCAGGAGGAAGACAGCCGATAGGATAGTCTGGTGCTCTCTCTTCCAAACGCCAAGAAGAGATGGTAAACTGCTACCTGGTTTACTCAGTTTGGGGTGTGCTGACTTTCCTGCCCTCAGAAAGTATGTATTTGTGGTGCTCAGCCTGGCTTTGCTATTCGCCTTCATCCTTGCCAGGTCTATTGTCGCAGCAAGCTCATTTAGCACTTTGTTGTGGCGCCAAGTGTATCGCCCTTGCCCTAATGACACCTTACACGCTGAGAGTACGTGTTCAAGTGTCTGCCTCCCCTGGCACAGGGGGCACTGCTCATCATCCGACTTTCCCCATCTCACAAGGTTTGTGGCCGACGGCAGCAGGTCATACATTGATCTAACAACAAAGCTGAGCCTAATAGGTGCCATATATCATTCCATGTCAAGGACCTCTGCAGGGCTCCTTCCCATGTAGTCCATTGGCCTTGTTGGGCCTGCTGCACTGCTTTTTGCAACCTCTTATCATTCTCAGCTCCTCGCATCTCCTGAACTACCATGTCTCTGCGCTCCCTGCTTGATGCCTTGGACCACCAGCGGATGTCTCCATGACCAAATCCCCGTCTATTCGTTTGTCTGTATCTGATTACCTCCCTCAGTTTGAGCGACTCTTGGGCAGCATCAACAGCTTCTTCCACTCTCCACTTCCTTCCCATTTTCATGTTATATTTCGAAAAACAAAAAAATACACTAGTTTTGAGAACGACTTTCAATTCATCAACAGCAGTTAATTAGATAAGCAGTACTCTACCAAAGTGGTTATATACACAATGACCTGATCATGGATTAGAGACAACATGTGTTTACATAGCTATAAAACGCATGTGAAACAGACCTAATGCAGCCATTAGCTCAATAAATGACCTGCTGTTTTCCTTATGATCCACCTCTGCACTGGCAACATTTTCAAGCTGGCTTTTCTTATTAAAATGTAAGAGATATGAATAACAGAGAACCTCAATATTAGGTTAATTTCAGGCATCAAATTCACCCGTAACTATAAAACAGGAGCTAAGAATAGACAAACCTATGGAACTGCTTGATATAGGCAAACAGTATTTAACAAGAACAAAAATTAATATATAGTGATTTCTGGGGATGGGGAGGGGTGTGTGAATGTCTAGTGGACTTCCTATAAAACATTTCACTTATGACACATGAAAGTCAGTTAAAATCAAACCAAACACCTTTTGTGTTTGTTCTTTTGTTTAATAGTTTTTGTTGTTGTTGGTTTGTTTAGTTTTTCTATTTGTTGTTGTGTCACACCATAACATGTATAGCAAGCATACCATTTTTGTGTTAAGGAAAGACAGACAGACACACACACACACAATATTTTGAAATTTAAATTTATTTCCAATAATTGGACAGAAGATATGATGCCACATTCAGCGAGTGAGCATCTTAAATGAACATAGAGACATTGTATATCCTTCCATATATTAAATTTCGGTTCTTGTGTCTTTGTTCACCCACAGATTATAATTGTTGAAATTTAGTAGCCACATGAAGCACCATACCTTTTCTTAAATTTTTTTTCTTAAATTCACGCGAAAAATCTAACACCGTGTCATTGCGCGGCAAATCTCTCTCACAGTTCGCCAAGAGAGATGTCGTCTTGGCTACTAGCACGATAACTGGTGTGCTCTCTCTTCCTCTACGGCAATGTACTTGTGCGCTCTCTCTTCCTCTACGGCAATGTACTTGTGCCTTCTCTCTTTCACTATGGCAATTTATCCATCCAGTTGTGTGGCAGGACATCAAAGGGATTATTTGTCTGGTTGGGTGATGGTGGTGGTAAGAGTCTCTCTTCTGTGGATTGAAGTGACGTCGATTTGTAGCAATGTAATTTATATGGTCCTGTGTAGGGAATGAAACAGCTCGATCGTTCTGTGATCTACATCGATTCGAAGTGTATGGGATTTTGCGAAGGTTGCTTACTCTACATCTTTGCAACCTGGGTTGATCTTGTATAACTAGGTTTACAGTGTTCCTCGTGGGGCTACGTTTTTCCTTAGGAGACTGTGTATTCCGATAGGCTTCTATAATGATCTCTTGATCAACCATATCTGGGTATTTAAAATTATAATCGATTTCTGGTTGTCTTCGTGTTCGATATTTGCGGGTGTTCTGATAATATTCTGTGCCATCCGTGTATACCATTTCTCTTTTCGGTGCTTCCAGGTATCCTCCGGTCAATTGTTTAGCTTGTTTTGAACTCTCCGTATTTCTCCATGGGGGTATTATGGTGTGTCGAAGCACTTGCACTGAACCTTGGGGGCGGCGGGGGGTGTATTGTGTTGTCTGACGCGGGGACTGATGGGTATGGTTCTGCGAAGTGATGTTTTGTTTATGGAACCTCCTATCTCGATCAGTCTTACCTCTAGACCTAACGTGCCATGCAGCAGAGTCAATGAGGTGGCGGGGGGGTGTATTGTGTGGTCTGATGCGGGGGCGGGGATTGATGGGTATGACTCTCGCCTGCATTATGTCGGTCAGTGTTACCTTGTTTAGTTTTGTAGGTGTCTTGTATGGAGGATGATTGTACTTGAGCTGTGATAGCACCTCTAGCAATGGTTGTTGTTTTACCAGATATGTTGACTATCATAACCAGGAAGTCTCTGTTTGTTGTGACTTCTGCTATTCCTTCCGTAATAAATAGCATTGGGTCTTCATTTATATCTTCTCCCGGTATGGGTTCCACGTGAATAGTTTGTCCAGGTTTTATATATTGTGACGCTTTGATCCTACCCTTGGCTATGACTAATGAATTTGGTAAGAGGGTAACCGGGGCTGTTAAACGAATCAATGATGCAATATGGATGTCATCTTGGAGTTCTACATATTCTTCATTTATTCTTATTTTCCGTAGATCAAAATATATCCGGGCTTGGTGTTTTGACAGAAAATCTCTTCCTAGGATAAAATTTCTACTCATGCCTCTAGTGATAACGAATGCATGTGTGATTGTCTGGCTGCCAATCTTAAATGTAACATGGGCAATGCCTAAGGATTTCAATTCTTCCCCAGTTACAGAGGCCATATATGTTCTGGAATGCTGGAACTGTGCGTATTTCTTTATTTGCTTATAAAGTTGTTCCCTTATGAGGCTTACAGATGCTCCTGTATGTATGAGCGCTCTGTAATTCCTGTTCTCAATGGTGATTAGACAGGAACTTGGGTCAGGATGTATGGTGACTTCATTTTGAGTGCTATTATTGTGAACTAATGGTGGTTCTTTTGTTATTGTATGGAGTTCATTCAGTTTTCCTCGCTTTTCATGTTGTATATGGGACCTACGGTTGGAGCTTTTGTTGTTGCTACCCCTGCTTTGGACACAGCTAGAGATCCCTCCTAACGTGTGCCAAATCCATTTCCCTGCATTGGACGACCTCTGGAGAAACTGTGCTGGGTATTGTGTCTTTGTTGTTCATAGGTGTAGTTTCCCTGTGGGTACCTTGGGTTAGCTGGAAACTGCCTGTGGTGGTTATCTGCGTTTCTTTCTCTGCAATTCTTAGACATATGTCCTTTTTTATTACAAGTGTAGCAGATGATTGTGGACACACTGTGCACATTCTGTCTTTGTACTGGTCCATATGAATGTTGTTGTACATCACGTCCAGTATGGTTATGGTGTCTGTGGGTGTCAGGTTGACGCCATTGTTGTCTTGCATGGTCTACTTTCATGGGTTCGTGATCGGGGACTGCATTAAATCGTGGCTCCCCACCTATTCTCTGGTGAAACCTTTTGTGAACATTTTTCTCTGCCACCACTGCTTGAATTGTCTCTGTTATTGTACTTGTGTCTTTATTCACCCACAGATTAGAATTGTTGAAATTTAGTAGCCACACGAAGCACCATACTTTTCCTTAAATTTTTTAAATTAAATTCGCACGCAAAAATCTAACACTGTGTCTTTGCGCGGCAAATCTAACATCGTGTCATTCAATCGCTGTGTCAAGGCTGTGGAAGATGAATTTATTGGAGTTGTCAGATTTTACACGTAACAAAGAGAATTGTGTGCAGTTTTTGCAGGAACGAGGAATTCTACACACCGTCCAAATGTGTGCTAACAATCATGTCATGAGTCTGTCCCTCACAGTTCGCCAAGATCGTTAGAGATGTCGCACATGTCAGCAGGACATTCCGGTTTGTTCTAGCACATGGTTACAGGGCACACGTCTGTCCTTCAGGCAGATTATTCTGTTCATTTACTGTTGGAGTAAAGAGATGACTAGCATTGATTTCTGTAAATCAGAGCTAGGAATTGTCAATAAAGCTGTCATTAAATGGAACAGCAACCTTCGTGAGGTTTGTGCAAATTTACTAATTGCTAATCCAGCTG
Source organism: Oreohelix idahoensis (assembly GCA_024509875.1). NCBI lineage: Eukaryota > Metazoa > Mollusca > Gastropoda > Stylommatophora > Oreohelicidae > Oreohelix > Oreohelix idahoensis. Next base: position 44,373 of record JAMPIV010021768.1, on the reverse strand, counting down.
TAATTGGCAGTCCCAATACGACAGCAGAGATTGATGAAAGTGTGTTCACACGCAGAAAAAATAACGTCGGTCATGTATTTCCACAGCAGTGGGTATTCGGTGGCATTTGTCATGAAACAAGTGAGTGTTTCATGGTTCCAGTGCCGGACCGCTCAGCGGCTACACTAATCCCCCTTATCATAGCCAACATTCGTCCTGGTACGACAGTTGAGTCTGATCAATGGCGCGCATATAGTACCATTCAGAATTTGCCAGGTTTAACTCATGAAACGGTGAATCATTCTGCAAATTTTGTCGACCCAAATACAGGAGCAAACACACAACGAATAGAGAGGTTGTGGAAAGCTGCGAAAGAACGCAACAAACGTCAAAACGGAACACAGAGACACATGTTAGATTCCTGCATGTGTGAATTTTTGTGACGACGTCAGAATAAAGTTCGTCAGTCAGACCCGTTCGACAGTATCCTGCATGACATTACAGAATTTTGGCCTCCTATTTAAATTAAGCTGCTACGAATGAACATGTGTATGTCCTGATATGTGCATAGCTTCAGCGATCCTCTGTGATCTGTTTCCCTCACGGTCCTTTTTAGGGCCCAGAAAACTCACAAAACTGCACCCACCCCGGTCCTTTTTAGGGCCAAGAAAACTCACAAAACTGCACCACAGCCCTGTTTAGGGCCCAGAAAACCCACAAAACTGCACCCACCACAGTCCTTTTTAGGGCCCACAAAACTGCACCATGGTCCTGTTTAGGGCCCACAAAGCCATGGTCCTTTTTAGGGCCCATAAAACTGCACCACGGTCCTGTTTAGGGCCCACAAAACTGCACCACGGTCCTGTTTAGGGCCCACAAAACCAACAAAACTGTACCCTGGCAAGAAATCCTTTATTTGTTTTCGCCGCTGGGTGGAGAGGGCTGGGTGGGGAGGGGGTCCCCTCGCTACGCACTGATCCTTGACAAATATTGACAATCAGAGCCGGATTAAAGTAGTAGCAAAAGTAGCATATGCTACGAACCCCGCGCTTTTTGGGGTCCCGCGCCAATAAATATGTACATAATTTTTTGGTCATCTTCTAATACGAGCGTTAAATCAATGATCTTGTGATTTATGCCATCTTTAGCGCCTTTTCATTTGGTGTCACGCAATAAAACAAGTCTTGGATGATATTTCAGATAACAATGATCAGAAGGCAGAGTGTCGTCAACAGGCTCGCGGTCTACTTTCAACCATGATGAAGTTAGAAACAGGAATAATGATCATGCTGTGGGATCAAGTTTACAGCATTTTCAAATGACCAGTGCTTCTTTGCAATCTTCTGACCAAGATTTGAATACAGCTTGTGCGCTCTATGAATCCCTGCGGGGGTATATTCAAGCTATGCGGTCTACTTTTGCAGACATAGAGCAAAAGGCCAAGGATCTGACTGAGTGTGAACATTATCAAGAACAAACTCGAAGAAAACACAAACAAAATCGAGAGTATGATGATTTCAGTGGTTCCAGCACACTTGATCTACTTGTTGAATCTCAAACGTCTTCTCAGCAGTTTAAAAGCCGAACATTTCTTGTCCTTATTAATAGCTTGCTTTCTGCCTTGTCAAAATGCCAGAAAGCTTATCAAAAGTTGAGTGATGTATTTGGATTCCTTCGTCAGTTACAGTCGTTTACACCTGAAGAGGTGGTAACGAGATCATCGAATCTTATTAAATCATATCCGGAAGATCTGGAAGAAAGTCTTTGTGAAGAACTTGTGCAGTTTACAGAACTGTTGAAATCGCCTTGCACATCTATTTGTCACTAATGGTAACCAACTGCAGTGGAGAACGATCATTTTCAAAACTGAAACTTATTCTTCTTCTTCTTGCGATCGCATCTTTGATGATTACACCGTCAGACGAGTTCTCATGATGAATTCGACTGTTGTTTGAAGTTCCTCTTTAACTCCATATAGCTTTGAATTTAGTGTTGAGTCATTGGGCCAGTATATCTTTCTTAACTGGTCATACAGAGGACAGTCCTGTAGAACATGCTCAGCAGTTTGTTCGTTTAATCCACATGTGCACAGTGGTGAAGCAGACAATCGTAACTTGTGCATGTGTTTATTCAGTTTGTTATGCCCTGTCCTGAGTCGAAAAATAGTTATCTGTCCCTGCCGGTCGAGAGTGTGATAGTCGTCTTTGGGTTGGTTCTGTTCTCTTCTGATAGTCTGGATAGCTCTCTTTTTCTCAAAGTATGTGACTTCATTATCTTCTTGTTCACATTCTCCTCCCTTTTTTGCAAGTTTATCTGCCTTTTCATTTCCGGGTACACCACAATCAGATGGTACCCACTGAAGTATGGTTCTCTTTTTGGCAGCTACCTTGTTTAGTTCATTTCTCAGATGCGGGAGTTTACCACCCTTGAGAGCTTGCAGGACAGACAGTGCATCTGTGAGGATGACTACCTGGTGGCAGTCAGAGTTGGTGTTATAAATCATATTTGCAGCTTGCTCTAGAGCTTGAACCTCAGCTGTATAGTTGGAACAGAATTTACCAGTGGGAATGTGCCTAGTCTCATAGTGGTTGTCAGGATATGAGATAAAGATACCGGCACCTCCATTCCTAACAGCATTAGTTGCTGATCCATCTGTATAGGCATGTATCCATGATTGATCGGGATAGCTTTCTTGGATCATACTCAATGTAGCAGTTCGTTTTTGCAGATCATTATACTCACATCCACTTGTGAGACCACTGACCGACGTATTAATTTGGAGGGCACTGCTGGCCTGCTCCCATGGTACAGGGTATAGGGTGGGCTTCAGTGGTGTTGTCTTCATAGATAGGTCTTCTTGATGCTGTCTTATAAGTCTTTTTCCCCGATGCACAAAGCTGCTACGCTTTAGACGTCCCAATGCCAGATCATCTAGTCTTGCCTTCATTGGGTGCGTTGGCATACTGTTGTACTTTTCCATCTGGATCATGGTCTTTGTGTCTCTTCTATGGGACAATGTCTGTAATCCAGCAACCTTCTGCATCTCTGTTATTGGTGTAGTTTTCATGGCTCCTGTAATGAGCCTGAGAGCTTGATTTTGCACCTTGTCCAAGGACTGCAGATGTGAGTTAGCAGCTGATGACCATGCTGCTGAGCTAAACTCTAAGTGTGGTCTTATTACTCCACTATAAATCTTCTTTAGATTTCGTTCCCTAGGTGTATGTTAGCTGATTTGTCCTTGGGGGCGAGGGAGAACAGTGTTGTGGAGGTTTTGTCTGTGTTTATTGTGATAAGCCATTTCTCTGCCCATGACACTAGCATGTCTGCTGCCCGCTGCATTCTATAATTTGCTGTGGTGACATTTTCATCAGCGCACCAGAGTACTAGGTCATCTGCATATAAGGCAGCTTTCACTCCTGCAGGGAGATCTTTCACCAGGTCATTGATGTAAACAAGGAAGAGTGTTGGGGAAATTACTCCTCCTTGAGGTACCCCCCTGATGGAGCAACACTTTTCTGCTCTGCAGACCGTCAAGAGTGACTCTAGTTCTCCTGTTATGCAAGTATGACTGGATCCATTTCATCATGTTGCCTTGGATTCCACTTCCACATTCCAGTTTTGCAATGAGGCCATCTTTCCACACCTTGTCAAAGGCCTGCTTGAAGTCGACCCAGATCGTTAGGACCTTTTTCTTCTCCTGAAAGGCATCTTCTATTGCTTGAGACAAGTAAGTAACTTGGTCTTCTATACTGTAGCATTCTCTAAATCCAGCTTGTTCCGGCACCAGGATCTGCTCAGACTCTAAATACCATTTCAATCTGTGGTTGACTATTCGCTCCATAGTCTTCCCAACACAGCTTGTGAGACTGATTGGCCGGTAACTTGCAGCCTCGGTCTTACATTTCCCTTTCTTTAGTATGGGTATTGTGATGGCTTCTCTCCATACTTGGGGTACCGTTCCTTTCAACCAGCTGTGGTTGAATATCTCAAGCAGTGTTGTCTTTGCTGCTGAGCTCAGATTTACTAGCATTTCGTTGCTGATTTTGTCTGGGCCGGGTGACTTTTGAAACTTAAGCTGGGAAATAGCCTTCTGTAGTTCTCCTAGTGTGATGGGTTCCCTCATTGGGGCAGGAGTATCTGTCTGTCCCATGGTTGCCAGTATTTCTTTTCTTATCTCTCTCTGATGGTCTATGTTAATGGGTAAGTTGCTTTCTGAACTGTATCTTCTAGCAAACAAGTCTGCAGCTTGTTTTCCTCTGAAAAGTTTGCCACCTTCATCCAATGTGATAGTCTGCCTTGGTGAGGAACGCTCTTCATTTAGAGACTTGACTAATCTCCAAAGTTTCCTGCCGTCTTTCTCAAGGTTCAGCGATGCCGTTTTAGTTCTCCAGCTTTTCCGTTTTTCTTCTAACTTTGTTCTCTGAAACTCTGCTACAGCCTTTTTCCATTTGTTGTGAGTTTCAAGTGAAGGCTGAGACTCTGCGTTCTTTCTAGCCTTGTCCATAGCTTCCTGACGTTCTTGGAGTGTGCTGGACCAGTATGGTATGTAGTTACGCCGGCATCCTTTGGGAATGGTTTCTTTTGCAGCTTGTAGTATGCATCTGTTGAAGTCTTTTACCACTTCATTAATGTCTCGTTCTGTACCTTGAGGGTAGACAGCAGCGTGTTCACCTGATGCCTGAATAAACCCCAGTTGGCTTTTTTGTAGTTCCATCTTGTAATGGCTGGGCCTGTACTGAGAGTTGCACTCTGGACAGTAAGAAAGATTGGGCGATGGTCGCTTCCCCCTAGTTGGTCTCCTACTTCTCGACTAATAGATCCAGCTATATCTGGTGTGGAGAAGGCAAGATCTGGTGTTGAAGTTGTGTGCCATCCTCTGGAGTAGAAGGTAGGAGTATCTGTGGCATTATTGACTAGGATTAGGGAGTGATCATCTTGCCAAGTTTCAACCTCTTCACCTCTGTGATCCAGATGGTTATAGCCCCAGCTCTGGGAGTGGCTATTAAAGTCTCCAACTGCTATAAAGTTGGTGGCTGGTACCTGTATAGAGCTGAGACTCAGAGGTTTGTTGTTCGGACAGTAATAGTTCAGGAGTTCTATTTCCATCTTGTCTACCTTTATCTGCAGCAGCTGATATTCTGCTCCATCCATGAAGGTTTTCCTTTCGTGTGCAGGAATGTTATTCCTTACAAGAGTAAGTACTCCTCCTTTTCGTCTATCTTTTCTGTCGGATCTGAAGCATTGATATCCCCTTATTTTAAAGGTTTGATCTGCTTTCAAGTGAGTCTCTTGGATACAGCAAACACTGACTTGCTTCTCATACAAGATGTTTTCCAGCTCTGTCTTTTTGCTGTATCCAGCCTGCTTGCTGTTCACTCCCTCTGCATTCCAGTGCATTATGACAAGTGGCACTCTGGGTTTCTCTTTTTCTGTTTTGTTTTGGTCAGTAGTTCTCCTCCGCCGTCTGCTGACTCCACAAGACGGTCTAGAGGGTCCTCCAGTAGCTGAGGGTGGGCTCTGTCGAGGCTCAGAGCCCGGCACTGCACCTGCCTGGTGGAGCTCCACAGGGCGAGCACCAGAACGAGATTTATTTGACGGTGTACTCTCCATAGAAAAAAAAAAAGCGAGTTGCATGATACTGTGGTTTCCGGTGCGCCTTCTGGCCCAGTATCTACGACTTTAGCACCTGCTCAACGGGAGAGTGGGCTCATCCCTAATCTGTTTATGTTCCCAGTAGTAGACTATTCGCAAGCAGCCTGGGGGTGTCACTGCTCTGCGCGGACCTTGTTTACCGAGGCGGCGTCCGAGCTCGTATGGTGAAAATATGGTTGCGTTATCTTCAAAATAGCCCTGTCTTTCCCGTGGCTTTTCTGCCATCCTGCAACTTTGAGTTAGGGAGTTCTGAGCTCCAGTCTCTTTCCCAGGCGTTTTATCCTGGCCTGGCACGCATACAGAGGACCCCACTTCTGGTTCTAAGTTAGCAGTTGGGGATAGGTGGGGTAGCACACTGTGCATTCCCCGTCATCCAGGGGGCTCTCCAACTATGCAGAGCTTGCACAATGCTGTGCTCTGGTTTTGGGCTCTCCCAAGGAATCCTCACGTCCTGCACAGAGCCACTTCCAGATACCCACCACCTGCCAACCCTCCATTGTAGAAATCTCCTGCATGCGGCCATCCAGTCAAGAGCCAGTATTAAGTCTGGTGCCCAAGTGATCCCCCCAAGCTCAGTGTGCAATGCTGGGTTCTCATCATGCTGCAACACAGGGGGGATTGTGATGCTCAGCCATCTCTCTCAATTCTGCACCGATAAGTGACATCGGGGACTTAACTGTGCCTCAGTGCTGGGAGGCCCCGTTTCCGGGTACACCACACACAGCCAATTGAGGCAACGGTCGCCGTGGGCGTGATAGACGACAAACAGTGAAGAATGAGGCAAGAAAGCATTTAACCCATGAAGTGGGGGTGGATTGGTGCAGACCAGAGCATGTACCACTCGCCGGTGGGTTCTGCATCTACACCTATAGGGTTCCACCCACTCCTCAGCCCATTTAGTCTGGCCCCTCACCCAGGACCTGTCCGGCTTGGGTGACCCTGCCAGGAGTAAAACTCCCGCCGGCATAGCTCCCGGGATCATTGGGGCGCTCAAGCTCTCCAACCACGGCAAGGTAGGCTTACATGTGGAGAGTGAAACTTATTAAAAATTAACTAAGGAGCACCAAGGGTCAAAAGAAATTGTTACTTTTGATAATGATAATTACTATGCAAATTAAAAATGTATGTGTTCAAATATATTTGTGTTGTTTTATTGCTTTTTTTTATATATAGGGCTCCTTTCTTAACATATGCTACAGGCCCCGTACTAGCTTAATCCGGCCCTGCTTGCAAACGGTTTCTGTCTTTTGTTTTTATAGCACTAAAAACGTAGGGAGGATCAGAGCAAAATCAAAGCCCTTAATACCAAATCGATAACGCAGCTGCGAACCAGCACCTTACTGAAGATCATAATAGAAGGCGGAGTTAAAGGCAAACGTGCAAGGGGAAGACAGCTGTTGCGCACATATTTTTTGACGCACAGATTACGCATACATATGGAAAATGTATTTATTTGTCTGATAAAAATATATTTATCTTTGAATGCATGTTTTTCGGTCTTGAGGGACAGAACTCAGATTAGGCGATGGGTATTCATTCTGTGAGTTATCGCTCCTGGTATCGTTCCTAAAAATCGAACTCAGCGGAGGAATTCAGATTTACTTTGATCTATTCTGTGTTTGGTTAGGAGTAGATTGTTATTGCTTCAGAATGTCTATGGCCCGAATCTATGTGTAGTTCTTGTCTATGTAGGACGAGTATGTCTTATATCTTGATATCTTAGTATGTTTTAGTGGAACTATTTTTCTTGTACTGTACTTGAGGGGTCAGGTGTTTTTCGGCGGATGAAGATACGTTAGAGAGTTCTTTGGTGATGAAGCCTATGGCGGGAGTCATGTCGTAGACCTGCCCAAAGTTTGTGATCTCTTTTTGATTATGGGAACGAAGATAGTTTCTTATGGATTGTTAAATCCATGAGTTCCCTAGTGTTCATTCCATAACGCCAGGAGAAGAGCGTTTGTGCTTGCTAGTGTATTCCTATGTCAAGGTAAACGTACTTTTGCTGACTTCGTTCATTCCTAGGCTTTAGATGGGCAGACGTTTACATGAATCTACCTATGTCAGTATGTCAGAACGACATATTATCTAGCAGCACTGGTTATGTTTCTATACAGCAATTATGAGGACAGATTATGCTGATGCTTGTGGAAACTTTGATATTCAAGAATTGAATTTTTATTGAAGCTTTGTCGTACATCGTTAGGGTGAGCGATGTTTACAAGACGAGAAGCCATTTTGGAATGCTATTTATTGTTGATCATTTACCAGAGAACAGGGATGCCCTTATTATCCGACGATGATCAAGAGATCACACTTATGAAAGGAAAATCTATTCTTGGGTGATTTAACATTCACTCAGAAGATATTTGCTGAATGCTATTTAAAGAAATCTCCGCTAGGGTGCAAGCTACACTTATGCTAAAGGAGGTTCTGTCCAGGAGTCACCGTAAACATTATTGATTAACTGACATGACTAGTCAGTAAGGCCTGATGAAGATTTGTTAAACATTATATATTAACTGACATGATCAGTCAGTAAGGCCTGATGGATATTTAGATGAGATATGGAACTCTGAACGTTTGTATACTGATGTTCCATTGTGATTGTCCTCAACATGAATGCCAATTTATAATTGTACACCGTGGGTCAACAATATGCTATTGATGTCGACCTGTGTTCCTGTAACTGTACCCATTCTGTCAATTGTATGCGTCAAATTAAACTATTGAAATGTCTACAGTGGTCTGCATAAGTAACTTCTAGATACGCATGAATGAGTGTTTGAACCTTCAGTCAACTCCACAGAACAGTCACACATTCGCGTATTGACATTTATTACAACACTCATTGTCAACACTGTATTCTTGTCAGGGCCTCATTGTGTCTCAGGACACGGTGACATGTATACCTGACACTGTGCTCGGTTGTTTGAGTTGACTATTCAGTCCCAGTACATCTTTACAACGTACACTGATAAAACACAGTATACCGCATCCAAGAATAACAGCCTTTATCACTATTACCACAAGGAAAAAAGGTGTTTATCAACAGCGCTATTAGTGGAAATGTAACATCAAGAGATGGACAAGAAAGAGTCCATCACAATATCAAGAGAAAAGGCAAAGACGCCGGAGATCCATTGCAGCCGATCTAAGATACTGATATGTCTGATGGTGATGAATAGTCTTGTTGTCCCTTCCCCCCCCCCCCCAAAAAAAAATAATTTAATTGACAATCATCTTAACAAGACAACTTCGAGAACTACACTACCCCTTGTAAAGTCATTGAAAGTATTCAAAAAGAGACATGAAAAGAGGTTGTATATCTTTATCATCACTGCCCTACAGATCGCAAAGGAGCATAGACCTTCAAAAATGCATGCAAAGTCCACCTGTACCGCTCTTTACATTTCTTTCACTTCTGTCTCCAGTTGACCTCTCCATAACACCATATTCCCAATGTGCCTCAATGGGAGTGTAACAGGATCCTTTTTACAGGACATACATAATATTTTCTTTATGCTTAATACATTTGTATTAAAATGTGCCATGCTGCCACCCCTACTTGCGAAATGCATAATAGACTAACCCCGCGCATACACCATTTTCTTCCTGACACCCCTACTTGCGAATTGCAAAATAGACTAACCCCGCGCAGACAAATGTACGGAAGCCAGTGTGGTCATTGAATTTCAGAATGGGTGAATAAAGACACAAGAACCTAAATTTCTTCATCATTAAAAAAAAAAATACTTTAAAATTTGAATATTCTGTTTATAATTATATTTTTCTTTATGAAAATTTATCTCTTTCAATCTCTCATGGGTAATATTTAGGATATACAGCATCCATAGACAGACAACTGATAGATGGACAAGCAGTTTTTAGGCTAAACAGATCATGTACAGATCAGATAGCCACATTGAGAATAATAGTGGAACAAAGTTTGGAATCACCCGTGTGTTACCGGGGCCCGAAAGGGGAGCAAAGAATAGTAACACTGTCCCCTGCCAAGCATGTCGTAGAAGGCGACTAAGGAGGGTTGGGCATGGGGCCGGTTACCCCATCCTGTAAAAAAAATTTAAACCACAAAAAACTTCAACAAATATGGACAAGTCAAATAAAGAAAATAAAACACATCCATCCAAGACAGGGGAAGGTCCTCTCGCGGGGAGGCGTATGATGCAACACAGAGAAAGCCGAAAGGAGTCTGTGTTGCTGACTAACCTTCTTTCTTCTAGGAGAACTTCCAGATTTGGCACCTGGAATGTTCGGACATTGAACGAACAAGGGAAAGTGGCACAAGTAGCAGCAGAAATGAGGGAATACAAAATCGAGGTTCTGGGAATGTGTGAAACAAAGTGGAAGGGGGTAGACAGGAAGAAACTCATCACAGGTGAATTGGTGCTGTCCTCAGGACACGAAGACGAAAGTTCACACCACAGTGAAGGGGTAGCTCTTATGTTATCTAAAGAAGCACAGAAAGCACTCATTGAATGGGAAGCTGTGGGACCCAGAATAATAACAGCTATTTTCAAAACAGCTAAAAAAGAAAATTCATGTCAATGTCATCCAATGTTATGCACCAACTAATGACAAAGAAGAGTCTGTGAAAGAAGCATTTTATACTAAAACTACAGGAAATTATGGATAAAGTAAAAAGAAGAGACATCACAATTTTGATGGGTGACATGAATGCAAAGATAGGTACAGTCAATACCGGATTTGAAGAAGTCATGGGAAAACATGGGCTAGGAGTAATGAATGAAAATGGAGAACTATTCGCAAACTTCTGTGCTTCAAATCAACTGGCTATAGGAGGAAGCATGTTTCCACATAAGAGAATACACAAGGCAACATGGATATCACCAGACCATAGAACAGAAAATCAGATCGATCATATATGCATAAAGAAGAAGTTTAGATCATCATTGCAGGATGTAAAGGTATATAGAGGAGCAGATGTGGCATCAGATCACCATCTTCTGATAGCCAAAGTAAAAATGAAACTCAAGAGATATGCAACAATGCAAAATTATAGACAACAGTTTAATGTAGGACAGCTAAGAAATCAAGAAACAAGAGACAAATTTGCGGTCACAGTATCCAACAAATTCCAAGTGCTCCAACAGTTGGAAGATGTAGAGAATACAGAAGACTATTGGCAGCAGGTCAAAACGGTATGGAAGGAGACATGTGAAGAAATACTGGGGAAAAGGGAAAGACAACAAAAAGCATGGATAACAACAGAAACCATCAATAAGATAAAAGATAGAAAAAACAAGAAAGCAGAGTTAAACACAAGCAAAACCAGAAGTTCCAAAGCCAAGGCTCAAGAAGTGTACACAGAAGCAAACAAAGAAGTAAAAAGAAGTATCAAAAGAGACAAGAGGAAGTATATTGAGGAGTTGGCAAGAGAGGCAGAAGATGCTGCAGCCAAAGGAAATATGAGAGAACTGTATAGCAGCACAAAGAAGCTAACAGGGAAATACAAGCAAACAAGTTGCCTCATAAAAGATAAGAATGGGAAACTGCTCAGCAATATACAAGAGCAAATGAAGAGGTGGACAGAATATTTTGGGGACCTTCTCAATAGACCAGCTCCACAAAACCCGCCGGACATCCAGCCAGCAGAAGAAGAGCTACAAATTAACGGTGAAAGACCAACGAAGGAAGAAATAAAGAAAGCCATAAAGCTTCTAAGAGATGGAAAAGCGTCTGGACCAGATGGCATTCCAGCAGAGGCCATCAAAGCAGATATCGACACGGCTACAGAGATGTTATATAAATTACTTGGTAAAGTCTGGGAAAAGAAGAGATACCAGCAGAATGGAAGGAAGGATATCTGGTTAAGTTGCCTAAGAAGGGAAATTTACAAGAGTGCACAAATTATAGAGGAATAATGTTACTATCAGTGCCAGGAAAGGTATTGAACAGGATTATCCTTGAGAGATTAAAGGAGTCCATAGACAAGAAATTGAGAGATGAACAAGCAGGTTTTCGACAAAACAGATCATGTACAGACCAGATAGCCACTTTGAGAATAATAGTTGAACAAAGTCTGGAATGGAATTCACCACTATACATCGGATTTGTGGACTACGAAAAAGCATTTGACAGTGTGGACAGAGAATCACTTTGGAAATTGATGAGGCATTATGGAGTTCCCCTGAAGATCATTAATTTAATAAAGAAAACCTATGAAGACATGACGTGCAGAGTTCTTCATGAAGGACAGCTTACAGAACCATTTGGGATAAGAACAGGAGTGCGACAGGGATGCCTCTTGTCTCCATTTCTTTTCTTGCTGGCAATAGATTGGGTTATGAGATCATCGACAACACACAACAGAAATGGAATCCAGTGGACTCTGACTAAGCAGTTGGATGATCTGGATTTTGCTGATGATTTGGCTCTTCTGTCCCATAACCGTAATCAGATGCAGGACAAATTGAAAACACTCGATGAGAGGTCACAGCAATTGGGTCTGAAAATACACAGGGAAAAGACAAAAATAATGCGAATAAATGCAGGTAATGAAAACAGGGTTGAACTTGAAGAAACACCAATACAAGATGTAGAATCATACACATATCTTGGCAGTAATATAGATAAAGTTGGAGGGACAGACAGCGATATCAAAATAAGAATACAAAAGGCAAGAGGAGCTTTCATTGCATTGGGAAATATATGGAGATCAAGAGAAATAGGATCCAACACGAAAATAAGAATCTTCAACTCAAATGTGAAGTCAGTCCTATTGTATGGCTCTGAGACATGGAGAACAACAAAGACAACAACCAAAAAGCTACAGACTTTCATAAATGGGTGCTTGCGTAGAATAGAGGGATTAAAATGGTATGACAAGGTTACCAATGTGGAACTGATGACAAGAACTGGACAAGTGCCAGTGGAACAAGAGATGAGAAGAAGACGATGGCGATGGATAGGACACACACTGAGGAAGCCTGTTGATAGCATTACAAGGCAGTCCTTGTTCTGGAACCCCCAGGGCAAGAGAGGCAGAGGAAGACCAAGAAGTACATGGAGAAGAGAGTTGGAAACAGAGGTGAAAATGATGAGGAGAACATGGAAAGAACTTGAGATGATGGCACGTGACAGGAGGACTTGGCATGTGTTTGTTGAAGGCCTATGCTCCTTTGGGAGTGGAGGGTTATGAATGAATGAAAGTTTGGAATGGAACTCACATCTGTACAATGGATTTGAGGACTAAGAAAAGGAATCTGACAGTGTAGACAGAGAAAATCTCTGAAGTATTAAGGAGTCCCCTGAAGATCATTAACCTAATAAAGAAAACTTACAAAGACATGAGATGCAGAGTTCTTCATGAAGGACAACTTATACAACCATTTGGGATCAGAACTGAAGTGCGACAGAGATGCCTCTTGTCACCATTTCTCTTCCTATTGGCTACAGAATGGGTTATGAATACATTAACCTCAGCCAAAAGAAATAGAATCCCGAGGACTCTAACTAAATAGCTAGACAATCTAGAATTTGAAATGGACCAGACAACTTCTGTCCCATAAACATAACCAAATGCAAGACCTCCTCTGCCGTGTCTCCACCTTGGCCAGGTAGAGGTGTTTGTGTGTCCCATATGACTTCAAGAGCTATGCCAGCAGTAGCATAGCTACCAGCAGGGTCTCCCAAGCCAGACAGGTCGAAGGGTAAGGACCAGACCAAGAGAGACTCACACTTTCTGCCTTGCAAGCAGGATGGGGACAGTCAAAGGCTAAAGAAGGTGATAAGACAGAAATGCCTCTTGAAATTGGACGCATTGGGCCACAGGCCTAACAAAGCAATGTACTTTGCTTAATGATGATGAGACGCAAAAAATTTTTTTTTAAAATGTCATATTTTGATATCAGAAATCAGATTTATTATCTTGAATTAAGCAATTTATTGTCTTGAATATTTCAAGGGTTGAGCTAGATATTTTTTAAATTAAAAAACGATAAAAACTAAATGTAAATACTTGATGAGAGATCACAGAAAGTGGATCTGAACATACACTGGGAGAAAACAATGATAATGAGAATAAATACAAGAAATGATTACAAGATTGTACTGCATGAAACACCACTACAAGATGTTGAAACATACATTTATACCTTAGCAGCAATATAATTGCCACAGTTGATGGGACAGATAATGACATCAAAATAAGAATACAAAAGGCTAGAGGAACTTAGGGAGAAATAAGGGAGATTAAAAGAAATCAGGTTCAACACAAAAATCATAAATTTCAGTTCAAAGGTCAAGACAGTCCTATTATATGGCCAGGATGTCCAACAAAAACAACAACCAAAAAGCGATAGACTTTCATAAATGAGTGCTTGCACAGAACAGAAGGACTGAAGTGGTATGACAAGATGACTGATGACAAGAACTAGACAGAAGCCAGTGGAACAAGAGATGAGAAGAAGATGCTGGTGATGGTTAGGACACACACTGAAGAAACCTGCTGATCCTTGCTCTGGAATCTCTAGGGTAAGAGAGGTAGAGGGAGACCAAGGAACCCATGGAGAAGAGAACTGGAGACAGACATGAAGAAGCCCTTGAGCTGATGGCACGGGACAGGAAGACTTGGTATAAGTTTATTGAAGGCCTTTGCTCCTTGGGGAGCTTAAGGATGATAAGAGATAGTGTCTAAAATTTCATATAGGCCTATGTTTTAAGTGCCAATGCTTGCTTTCAACATTACCCCTCTTGTCAAATTATAGTAAACAAAGTAAAAGAGTAAATGAAAATATCCAAATTGTGGGTGGGTATTTTTTTCCTTTATCCTAAAATGGTAGTCTTCATGCTTGTTATGGGTTTTTTGTTTTAAAGGGGTGGGTGGAGGGAGGGGTGTGAAAGCTTGGGGTGTTTAGGTTCATATTTATCTTTATCTGACACTCATCATGTGACATATTCTTTCCAGAACGTTGTCTCCATTACAGCTGCTCTGAACGCATCACGATTCTGGGCAAGTCGACCTGCATCAGCCAAAGACAAGTTCAGACTCTCTGTGATGTCCTGGGTCCACCGTCGTCTAGGTCGACCCCTTCCCTTTTTTCCAGGGACCATGCCTTCCATCACTGTTTTTTCCAGACTATTATGTCTTTTTATATGACCGAAAAATTTCAGCTTCCTTATTGCGATGGTATTTAGGAGCCAATGTTCCTGTACGTTTAGTGAGTGCAGTACTTCTCTGTTGGTCTTTTTTTCTGTCCAGGGTATTCTCAACATCCTTCTGTAGCATTTCATTTCGAATGATGTAATCTTTTTTGCAACTGTTTTATTGAGTGTCCAAGTCTCGCAGCCGTATGTTGCTACTGGGAATATACATATCTGACACTAGTAATATGTATTACCACAACCTCACCAGACATCCACACCTTAACGCCCACCAACCATTATACGGGTCTACATAATTGTATTAAAATGTTCTGATTATAACATCGCTGTAGCACCAGCCTCCGTTTTTTTTTTTTCAAGTTACAAAAGAAATCTTGAAGGGCGTATCTAACAGTGCTCAAACTTACGCCATAAGTAATAAGTTGATTTCCAATAGGGCTAAAATGAAGAACATTACCCGTACCGCTGTATAGCCTAGGCTACTTCGCAGCAAGATTGAGAAAGTTCAGGGAATCGATATATTACAAACAATCTACTTACACTGAAATGCGTCGTCTGAATGGTGGCTCTCGTCCATGGCAATCACAACATTTCGTGGCTCTGTCATTTTAGCAGTATGCTACAACTACAACGCGATAGAATAAAACGCAATATAACTACTACCAGCCTCTGAAACTCTAGTTTTCTTCGTTTATTTTTCTCTCCTAATAATCCCCCTTTTCTGGGTCATACAGAGTAGCCAGGTAATCAAATTGCTAGAGGCCACAGTTCAGCAACGTTTGCATGCCAAATAACTGACAAATTTTAGTTACGTTATCTATTCAGCATTTTGTCTTTGGATGATGCAGGTCGACTTGCCCAGAATCGTGATGCGTTTCTTATTATAATATAAGATGTTCAAGGCTCCAACAAGAACATTTCAGATATCTAGGTTGAAGATTCACAGTAATAAGAAACTTCTCAGACTACAGCTGGGAAAATGCTATTTCAGAATAGAAGAACCTTACTGTGCAGGATGTCTTCAAGACAATAATATAGAACATTTCTTGTTAAAATGTAAGAGGTATGAACAAACGAGAATTCCAATATTAGATTATTTGCGGGCATCAAAATTTACCTATAAATATAGAAGAGGTGTTTGAGAATAGACAGACCTAGGGAACTGCATAATATAGTCGAACAGTATTTAACAAGAACAAATGTTAATATATAGTAATTGGGGGGGAGGTCTGCGTTGTTTTTTCAATACATATGACTTTTGACAGGTGAAAGTCAATTAAATATCTATTAAAGTCAATTAGAGTATTGCTCTTAGGTCATTTCGGTCTGCATTTTTTTTACTCCTCAGCGATGTAACTACCGATAGCACATCTGTGAAGAAAGCCACTTGTCTCTCAGTGCTTTCCTCTGCCATTAGGACTTCTGCTGTAGTTTTCAAGGTCTCAACTTCTGCTGTGAAGTTACTTGAGAATTTTCCTTTGTGTGTGTGTATCATTGCTTAAAATCACAAAAAATTCCTTCACCACCATTCTCTGTTGCATTAGTTGCTGAGCCATCTGAGTATTCATGGGTCCAGGTGTGGCTTGAGTAATGTTCCACTATGTATCTTATGATAATTTTTTTTTCTATTGCCGTTTGGTTTGGTCTTTTAACCCTGCACTTGGAAACTGGTATATAGTGTTCATCATTCTATATATCGTATTACAATGTTGTTTTTCTTGTGTGTTGGCTCTTCCAGACTGTAATTTATCTGCCGTTTCTTGTGGCATTGTTTAATGTCTGTGGTGTTAGTAATGTATCTTGTTCTATGATACTATATTGTTCTCTCTCGCTGTTGACATCTTTTTAAATGTATCTGCTGGGCTCTTGTTGGTATTTTTGTTTGTTTTTTTTATTTTTACTCTTATACTGATATTGTTTGTATAGACATTTTGTTGTTGATTTTTCCCCCCTGTCATACTAATTTGTTCTGGTTGTTATGTGTTGGTTCTTATTTTGGTAATGTAAAATTTTATTATGTTGTGTAGCTCCCTGGGTAGGTCAATTTTTAGTACAGCTTCTAGTGATGGTGAGTTGTGTGTTCTCAAGTATTCCATTAGTGGTTTTCTGTGCTGTTCGTATTTCTTGCATGTTCGCACATAATGTGTTATGGTGTTTTTTCTCCATACATGTTACACAGTAGGGTTACTCCACCATGAAATAGCCTGTTCCTAGTTGAAGCCTAATCAGTTTTCTATTGCTGGTATTTTTAGTTCTCTAGATATCAGATGTCCATATTGGATCCTTACTTACTTAGTCGTTCCCCTTCAACCGTGAGGTGTAGAGATTTGGAAGAGAGAGCGCCAGACTATCCTATCGGCTGTCTTCCTCCTGGCCTGGTTCCATATTGGATCCTTTAGCAGTTTATATGGGTGCATGCCTTTTCGGCTTTGTTTCCAGTTTTCTGTCAATTCCTTAGTTATAATATTTTTAATTATACTTTTGATCTCTGTTGTGTCTCACCCTGAGTTTATGTGGTTTGGGCTGCTTCTTCCTGTTTTTGCTTCTATTCCCACGTGCGAGGGTATCCATGCTAATAATGTGCATTTCTTAGGGCTGGAAGAGCTGACAGTGAGTAGGTTAAGATTGTTAGCTTTTTTGGGGAGCTTGTCGGTAATTATTTATATTGCTTTTGCTATTGCCACCATTTCTGCCGGGAAAATCGATGCGTTTTCAGTTACACAAGAATGTTTCTTCAGCTTCCAGGCTGGAATATGTATTCCCATTCCGAGTTCTTCATTTTCTATTTTTGATGCATCAGTGTATACTTTCAAGCTACCCTTAGTTATTTGTTCTATATATTTTCTGGCTATATTTTTAATGTCCTTTTTTCTGCTTTTTATTTTATTGTATCTGCAAGATGAGAGTCAATGTTTGGTTTTTTTAGCTCCCAAGGAGGAATCAATGGTGTGTATTTACTACTACATTTTATTGCATTTGTTATAGTATTGTATTCTTATATTTCCCCCATGCACTTCCATCCTATAGGGCAGTGGTGGCCAAGCTAAGGTTGGCCGAGGGCCAGATTATGGTAAAGGGTAACACCAGAGGGCCAGACCTATAAAATCCTTAAAAAATAACGTTCTGTGATTTAGTTTTACATATATAATGAACCACGTACAGAAAGCAACGGCAAACTACTGTACTGCACATCTGCCAAGACATGTATACCAGTCTTCGGACTGAAATTACTGTAAAAAAATATATAATGAATCTGTTGTTTTAATTTGTTTTGTAATTTGTAATATGACATGTAATTATTTATTTCAAACATACATTTGTGTGTTATTTCATTGTGAAGAGTGTGGCTTCAATCAACAATAAGAGGCCGGCCAAAACAGGTTGGCGGGCCGGTCAAAACTTGTTGGCGGGCCGTATCTGGCCCGCGGGCCGTAGTTTGGCCACCGCTGCTATAGGGAATCTTGTGGGATCCAGTGGGGTATCCCAGGTAGTAGGGAGATTCTTCACAAACATTGCTTGGGCTGGGTAGTTCTTGTCAATTAGAACTTTGCCCATGTAATTCAGTCTAAGTTTTTTTCTTCTTAGTTTGAGGGGTATTATTCCTAGTGATACCTCTAGTGCTTCAAGTGATGTTGATCTTGAGGTTCCAGCTATTGTACTTGGTGCCTGGTGTTGTATTTTGTCCAATTTTTTCTTATTGCTGTGAGCTGCCGAGTCATTTTATGCTTGCATAGTCCATTTCCCCCCTTACAAATGACCAGTAGAACATAAGAAGTGACTTGATGCTTGCTCCCTATCCACTGCCTTTTAGGTATTTCATCATATTAGTGAGTCCTCTGCAGCTCTCAACCAGTTGTCTATATGTTTTTTTTTCCAGTTTAGTTGTTGGTCTAAAGTCATGCCCAAATACTATTTGAAATAATTGGTGGTTTCTACTGTTTTTATTTTGTTCCCTTGAATTTTTGTTTATTGTTTTATTTTTTTTATAATTCTACCTCTACTGAATATCATTCCCTGTCTTTTTAGCGTTTAGTTGGAAGCCCCACTTAGCCATCCGTTCTGCAATCTTGTTTATTTGGGCTTGTAGATCTGTATATAATCTGGAAAGGATTTTCCCTGTCCTCCAAATAGCTGCATCATCTGCAAATTGTGAGAGTTTGTTTCTTCTGTTGCTGAATTTCCTCTCCTAAGCCATTAACCATAATAGAAAATAAGGAAGGGGATAATATTGAGCCTTGAGGGATGCCGAGCTCTGATTTGTCATTATATACCTGTACCAGTACTGTCAAGTATCTGTCCTCCAAGCAGTTTTCTATGCCTTCTCTCCAGCATTCATCGTATGCCTGTTAAGTCATATTTTAATTAAGGGGAGTTAAGTGTTAAAGACTGGAATGTACGGGTCGATTTTTTGTACACGCTTGTAAACACGCTCTGCGTGATGAGAGAATTTCTTAGTTGAGGGGTGGAAGGCGGAGTAATGTTTAAACTGTTACCTGACTAGTTGTTACTTTGTTTAAAGATAGGATATAGAAACTGGTCGAACGTTCTATGAATTAGTTTTGGGGGGAAAGACGGATGAATTCAGCTCACATCTCAAGCTGCGAGTTTGCGCTTGAATGAATTTTACTGTAACCTCTACACCTCACGGTAGAATGGGAACGACTAAGTAAGTAAGTATGAATTTTACTGAGCTGTTTTGAGCAGCTGATTTTTCGTGACAGTACGTTTTCTGGCAGAGCTTGAAATGGACGTTATCCATTTCGCTAGTGTGTTCCAGGATATTTTATGAAAGAAAGAATTTGTTATATTGAAGAAATATTTTCAGGCCGTGGATTATACCGTCCATTATGATTATCATGATTCATATTTCCTCTGATGGATATTGTTCCCATGGATGTAATAGCACTGAGAGTTGCTGATGTTATAAGAATTATGATGTTGTTCCCTTTGATGGATTTAAGATGTTGGAAAGTTTGTTCCTGAGGGATATTTATTGTAACAAGTGTACTGTGCTGAGGCCTTTGGTTTATGCAACCAATGTAATGGGTATTTGATACTATGTTCTGCATCCACTTTTTCCATGGATATTTTTTGTGCTTGATGCTTCGTGATTTGCCGTGTTCTGTAACTAATGACAGTGTGCTATTACCATGATGTCTACGTGACTGTGATGTTAATAAACTGTGAAACGTTACAGCTAGTTCAATAGTTCCTGACTCTTAAGTTTGCTGTGGTGTGTGTTTCCAGTTGGTGCAGGTATGCCCGAACCCTTAACATTCGCGTATGCATATATACCACATTACACACCTGTCGGCCATACGCAAGCCCGACCATAAGCTGATTGCCTTCATCAGAGAAAGATATTAACATTGTCTTCCTACGCCACTTAATAACTTGTAACAGGAAGTGATGGCCTGTGTGGCCTGTTATAGAGAACCTATATATAAACATCAGTGTTAAAGAAAATATACCGTTACAGAAGTGGTGAACCAGTTGCATGGGGTATTATACCATCTAGCAGTTCAACTGGATTTACAGTGTTGTCAGTGCTGACTTTTATGTCCAAGTTATTCAAGTCAAGGGTTGCAGTGTTCCAGTCCTTCTTCTCGTGCGCCAACTTAGGATTTCAGCACCCGATGTCAGGAATTTTGTTCGAAAGCCGCTATCACCTTGGAGTTCCAGTACCGATCGCCGTTGGATTTCTTTAGACTGTGTGATACCTGATGTACTTCATTGTTGTTGCTGCGGAGGCCGGGATTTTTTCCTTTTGAAGATAAGTGGTTATTTGTATTGTAAACTATACCACTGTAGCTGTTATCAGGCCTTCCTCTCTATTTAAGCTATTTATTCTATGTCATATTCTACGTTATATGTTTCATGTTTAAGTGTGAGGTTGTGTTCGTGACTTATGAAGGGAATATCCCAGTTCACACAGGGCCTTCATGAGCGTTCTATAGGGTTTAGTTTGTGAGTCTCAATTGAGCGGTAATTCCGGTTCAAGGCTAAAAACCTTGCCAAGGTTCAGACCGCTACTTGTCCCTCACGACAGTAATTATTTAGGTGTGGCGAAACGTCTCAGTGTTGTTGTCATTATATTTCTCTTTGTACCTGTTACGAGAGATCCGATGAAAGGGGAAGTAATCTTTATAATTTTTTGGACAAATTAAATTTCGAGCTGCAACGCTTGATTAAGCGGATACTTGTTTGACTTTAGGATAGAATTATCTTTTCCTATTTTTCGAGTGACAGAGTACAGATAAGCGTGTGAACGCTGTTTAATCTCAAATGTTGAGACGTATTTATTCTGTACTGTTTTGAGTCATGTGAATAGCTCGCAGCTAGTCTGCATGTGTTATCGAGAGCGGTGTTCAAGACAGCCGAGTCTCGTGACGGGGTTTTTTGGCGGGACTAGTGTGTGATTAAGGGAGTTGAGCTTTGGACGTGGACCGTGTAGGTCGAGTCCCTGTGTTTGGATAGTGTATGCCTACGTAGTGCTTAGGAAAATGTCGACTTATATATTTTTCGCTGTGTGTACAGCCTATTTGAGAAACTGCAGTAAAGATTTATTGTGTAATGAAGATTTGTGTAGGCCATATGAAGATTATTATAGCTGCCGTGTGAGCAGGCTTTATTGAGTAATGGAGTACTGTTTAGGCCATATGAAGATTATTATAGCTGCCGTGTGAGCAGGCTTTATTGTGTAATGGAGTACTGTTTAGGCCATATGAAGATTATTATAGCTGCCGGGTGAGCAGGCTTTATTGAGTAATGGAGTACTGTTTAGGCCATATGAAGATTATTACAGCTGCCGTGTGAGCAGGCTTTATTGAGTAATGGAGTACTGTTTAGGCCATATGAAGATTATTATAGCTGCCGGGTGAGCAGACTTTATTGAGTAATGGAGTATTGTGTTTAGGCCATATGAAGATTATTATCGCTGCCGTGTGAGCAGGCTTTATTGAGTAATGGAGTACTGTTTAGGCCATATGAAGATTATTATAGCTGCCGTGTGAGCAGGCTTTATTGAGTAGTGTGGAGATTTATGAAGCTGTGATGAAGCGATTATAAGGCCAGGATGTGGACAGGCCGTATTATATATATATTTAATGCAGTGTGGAAATTATATGATTCGATGTACCTGTATTCGTCTATGTCTACGTGATGATGTGCTGTGAGTTAATAAACAATAATTAAATATCACCAGTCGTTCCATACTCGATGACTCCCGTGTGCTCACCTGTTGTGTGAACGACTTTGCCAGCACACAATCACACTCACTTTACCTATCTCAAACACCATTATTTATCAGTTGGTGGACCAGTTCATTTTGGATCGATTACCACGACATTCTCATGACAAGAGTTTGGATGAACTTCGACTTATTTAATGATATTGCCTGTGTGGCGCATTTGAGAAACCACGCGCGCTTTATTTGGTAGTATGCAACTTTACACCAGTAGCATTTGACGTCCTGTTTCATGCCTATAGAGCACAACAACGTCTGCAGTGGTCACGTAAGCAAGTAGACTTTGACATTATTTGTAGCAGCATTTGTAGAGATTGTGTCTGATTCCTTCAATATTCGGGTTACCTGTGCCAGTTACCACCATCACAAGTTCAAGACGTTATGATACACGGAGTTGCCGTGTACATTTCAGACTAAAGAAGAGTCAAGAGTTGCGGTGTGTGCTGTATTATGGTTCCTGTCAACTTGTGCATTGTTAAGCACATATCATATTGACGAAATTACCTGAAGAGAATCGAATCAAGTTCCAGTGCTTTCCCGCAGTGGAGGTTTTAGCAGACTATGTGATACCCAGTGTCGTGGCGGAAAGGAACGGGATTGTTGACAGATAAGTGATTTTTTCTTGTGTAAATTGTGTCACTTCATGCATGTCATTAGGCCTCCCTAATTGCTCATTCTGTTGTTATTGTTGTTTATGTCTAATTTGACATATGATTAAGATTTTATGCATAGGTGTTAATGGCTGTTGACATATGTCGATTTTCCTGATAATGATGTGACTTGATAAAGGTGCTATAAAAAGGAATTGGTGATACAGAATTGAGGAATAAGCTCATTTCTTGACAAATATTTAACTTTGTGATCTGGAAAGGTGATTGTCCCAACTTTTGTAGACAGTAATTTGTCATGAGTATAAGTGATTACTATATATATTTGATTAAGTAAGTGAATCACTATGGATGATGATGATATGGATCCTGAGGATATCAGGCCTTTGTTAAGATATTTATATCAAGAAGGTAGAGATTTTCAAGAATTAAAAGGCCCAGAGCTTGAAGAGCATGTGATAGACAAATTTTTGGTCAATGCGGCAAAAGCCCTAAAATATTTTGCTGAGGAGAATTTTCACTCTCATCCTCATCTAAGGATGGCTAAAGATTTAGCGCAGTTACTGGTTATGGATCTTCGATTGTTTTCGTACCACTATATGGGTGTTGAACGCAATCAGATAATGAAGAGTATACGTAAGATAATGCGCAACGACATTTCTGTTGATCAGAAAAAAGAGGTTAGAAGATGAGGAATTAAGAAGAAAAAAACAACAAAGAGAAAACTTCTTAGAGGGTATTGCTGAAGTGAGTAAAGTACATGAAACAGTGTCTAGACTTACGGGTGAATTGCAAAAGTCAAACTCAGAACTTGCTAGTGTGCAGGCAAGTTTGTATTTAGCATTGTTGCAGATAAAACAATTGGAAGTCCAGATGAAAGATAAGCAAATTGAGGTGGAAAATATTACACAGGAGGTCCAACAAAATAAACAGATTTATGAGAAATTGAAAGTTGAGACCGATAAACGTGATAGGGATTATACAGAGTCACTTCTTGATTTGATGGATGATATTGCGAATCTTGGTCTCCAACAGGAAGAAAAGAATGCGATGATTCCAGAAAAGATTGATGAGCTTAATAATAGCAATGATTATATTAAGATTCAGTCACTACAACTAGAGTTGACTCAGTTGAGAGCAAATAAAGAACAGTTAGAGAAAGAGACTTTAGTAGAGTTGATGGCTGAGAAAGAGAAGGTTGCTAAGATTGAAAATTTACTAGCAGAGGAAAACTGCAAAGTTTTAAGAGTTGAAAGTTTAAACAAGAAATTAGGTGAAGAGATCTCACATAGAGATGTGGAGATTGCACAGGCAAGGAAACGAGTAGATGGCCTGCTTGACATCGTCTTGAATAACAATATGTGGTCTTCTGTCAATGTTGACAATGATAGACAGAACGTTGCGAAAAGTCAGCCCCATACACTTTTTGCTCAGAGAGATGTCATTCATGGTAAAGACAGATCTTTTCGTGGTAAATATAACTTTCGAAGTTCTAATATTACTGATAGCTCCAGTAATAATTCTTGGCGTCAGACCAACAAAGATTCTTGTGTAACAGCCAGTTCTGTTGGTCAGGAAAAGAAAGGTGATAAATTTCAGGTCAAGACTCACATTAAGCGAATAAGAGTCAAGGCTTCTGTGACATATTGACGGTCAGAAATGTAGGTCAACTTTCCGCTCGAGTGGTCAACCGAAACCTGTCAGCAAACTAGCAACTGATGTTTACTTTGGAGGGTCAGGACATGTGTTCACGAGAGTGGGAAATTTTGCGGCTTATTTTTTATTTGAGATAGTAAATATTTTTGTATTCTATATTAGTACATGACATGTTGTTGTTTTGAAATAACATATTTTTTTTTTCTTTTTTTATCGTACGCCCGCTAATACTGGAGGCAAAATCTCAGGTTATTATTAATGTCTAACCTGACATTGATTTTTACGTGAGTATCCTATTTTCTTGTACAGGGACAAGTGTACCTCGCCATTCAGGCAGATACTCGCCGTTTTCGGAGGTACCCATTAGAGCTGGGTCGGCTCAGGAGCCGCCAGTCCCTGGTCGACGACACTCATTCAAATGTCCTCGCCAGGTCTCGAGTTAATCCAGTCCAAATCCCGGTCGACGAAAAATCCTCAAATGCCGTCGCCCGGGTTTGATCCTGAATCACCCGGTCGCCAGAGCGGTGTTGTAACCACTACGCTAGCGCGGCTCCTGAAATAACATATAATTTTGTTGTAATGATTATTTCTATGCATCATTTGATTGCCATAATTTTTTTTTATTGTTGTTATTTTTATGTCGGTAGTTTGATGACATGTTAATACATTTTTATTCTATTTATATATTATTGTGATTGATAATGTGTAGCATGTAATTATTGTCCTTTATACTGCTCTGTTCAACTTAGAATTTTTGCAACTGTGTTGTTTAGTTTTTGTACATGATGAGATTGCCAGCTCTAAGCACAAACTCATTTATTGTGTTGATGTAGTGGTAATTTTTAGATAGTCCTGAGTGTTCGTTATTCACTTAATTTAAATTTTTTCTCATGTTTTGATGTTATGGTTAATTAATATATAGAACATACAGAGAAGATGTGAATTATCTGTGATGTTGTGAAATGTAATTTTGAAAATAGCTTGCATGTATCATAAATGATCTTGTATTTGGATTTGTCAACATATTGTGAAAGTTTGATTTTTCCAGAACTTGATTTCTTGCCAGTCAGGCATGCAGATTATTTTCTTAGCAGATTTTTTGGAAATTTTTTTTTTTGGGCAAATATTTGATAGGACCTTTTTCATATTTCATAGTAGTAACAGATTGTAGATTTATTTATAGAAGTATATTATATCAAGTTGAGTAAGAGATAAAGCTATAGCTAAATAGCACTGTAGCTGAGCTGAACGTAATTGTCAGCCGAAAGAACTTAAAGCTTCAATTAAATTTACATAGGATTTTTGTTTATGTTTCGCTCATTTTGTTAAAAGTTAATTTCATTATTAGTGTTTTAGTGGTTTTGAATTACTTAAAAATTTAATACTGTTTTTATGTAACTTATCGTAAAAAAATATGTATGTACGGTACTTTTGGAAAAAAATGAATTTTTTTTTGGCATTGTAATTTTTTGTTGTGTGTGCCCAGCATTTGACTGCGTGATATCATTGATATGTAGTGTGATTAGTTCTTGTAAAAAGTCGTTTTTTTAATGATGTATTTTTTATTTTAGCGCTTGATTGTACGTTGGTCGTATTAGTTATAGCAATGCTATTACTTGTTTGTTCGATGCCCATAATTTATTTATTTTAGTTTTGTATAACTCTTGTAACTTGGTTAAATTACTTATTAGGTTTTGTTTAGTTATAAATTATTTTTTGGTGGTGTTAGTATAGATATACTTTGATATTTTGTGTTGTGCCTTTCGATCATGTTTATATATTTATTTTTAAATAGGTTATCTGTTCAAAACATTTATTAGTATGTATTGTTATTGACTTTCTCTGCGTTCGTGCCTTTACTTTCCATCTGTCTTTGATAATTATTCTTCATTTCTATTGTTTTTCGTTATGGATTTCATATTTTGTTTATACTTCTATTCTTTGTATTGTTGGAGTGGTTATATGATTTGATATGATATATCTACTTATGATAGTTGTATTTATTTTACATGTAATTGTCCAACTTAATTATGAGTATATGGTATTGTTGAGTTCTTACTTTCCTTTTTTTTTACAGATCATTCTTCTTTTGATTGATCTTGTGTTTTCTCTTTCGATCGGTTGTTTTCGGTTTGGTTTGTACTAGGTATACTTGACTTAATTTTGGAACTGATCATATTTGTATATTTAGCTAATTACTTTTTATACTTGGCTGATTATGCTGTATGCTTTAATTGCCATTTTACACTTTAATGCTGATATTTGTTGTAGATATAATTTGATTTAAAATAAGATGATTTTTGTAAGCTTATGTTAGAGCTTCATTTTATTCTAAATTTTTTGTTTTTGGGGGTCAATTTTTTCAAAAAAATGATAGAATTATTTTTTTTCCCGGAGAGGGTGGTAACTGTTACGAGAGATCCGATGAAAGGGGAAGTAATCTTTAGAATTTTTTGGACAAATTAAATTTCGAGTTGCAACGCTTGATTAAGCGGATACTTGTTTGACTTTAGGATAGAATTATCTTTTCCTATTTTTCGAGTGACAGAGTACAGATAAGCGTGTGAACGCTGTTTAATCTCAAATGTTGAGACGTATTTATTCTGTACTGTTTTGAGTCATGTGAATAGCTCGCAGCTAGTCTGCATGTGTTATCGAGAGCGGTGTTCAAGACAGCCGAGTCTCGTGACGGGGTTTTTTGGCGGGACTAGTGTGTGATTAAGGGAGTTGAGTTTTGGACGTGGACCGTGTAGGTCGAGTCCCTGTGTTTGGATAGTGTATGCCTACGTAGTGCTTAGGAAAATGTCGACTTATATATTTTTCGCTGTGTGTACAGCCTATTTGAGAAACTGCAGTAAAGATTTATTGTGTAATGAAGATTTGTGTAGGCCATATGAAGATTATTATAGCTGCCGTGTGAGCAGGCTTTATTGAGTAATGGAGTACTGTTTAGGCCATATGAAGATTATTATAGCTGCCGTGTGAGCAGGCTTTATTGTGTAATGGAGTACTGTTTAGGCCATATGAAGATTATTATAGCTGCCGGGTGAGCAGGCTTTATTGAGTAATGGAGTACTGTTTAGGCCATATGAAGATTATTACAGCTGCCGTGTGAGCAGGCTTTATTGTGTAATGGAGTACTGTTTAGGCCATATGAACATTATTATAGCTGCCGTGTGATGCAGGCTTTATTGAGTAATGGAGTACTGTTTAGGCCATATGAAGATTATTATAGCTGCCGGGTGAGCAGACTTTATTGAGTAATGGAGTATTGTGTTTAGGCCATATGAAGATTATTATAGCTGCCGTGTGAGCAGGCTTTATTGAGTAATGGAGTACTGTTTAGGCCATATGAAGATTATTATAGCTGCCGTGTGAGCAGGCTTTATTGAGTAGTGTGGAGATTTATGAAGCTGTGATGAAGCGATTATAAGGCCAGGATGTGGACAGGCCGTATTATATATATTTAATGCAGTGTGGAAATTATATGATTCGATGTACCTGTATTCGTCTATGTCTACGTGATGATGTGCTGTGAGTTAATAAACAATAATTAAATATCACCAGTCGTTCCATACTCGATGACTCCCGTGTGCTCACCTGTTGTGTGAACGACTTTGCCAGCACACAATCACACTCACTTTACCTATCTCAAACACCATTATTTATCAGTACCTTAGTTCTTTTTGTATTTGATTAATTTGTTTGTGAGTGTCTTCCTTTCCTTACTATCTTTGATTTATATACAAATTTTTCGCTTTGATTTATATACAAATTTTTCGTTTATACACGGTATTGTCGCTTGTATTGTCTTACTTTTCACAGTGTCATTGCACTCTTTGCAATATTTTTTCTTTGGTTTTGCTTTCAGGTTTAGTTGATTCTACGAACGTGGTCATTTGTGCTTTATATCTTGTCTTTGTCACTCTTGTTTGTACTATCTATTTTGTCATGCACTGTCAATATTATAATGCATAATATATATAGGTGATTAATAACATTATTTATAGTTGAAAAGGTAATTGTACAAGTTCTTAAGCAAGGACTTGTCACCCACGAAGTTGGGATAGAGTGAGTGTCTCCTGGATATTTACATTACTTACTGTTGCTGTCGTTTTTGACGGTTTCATAAGACGTAAATCTATTTAATATTTTTGACGATCGAAGGTAGAGAACTGTATGTTAACTCTCTGGGACAGGTTGATTTGGGGTTATCTTCCCTGTGTTATTCTTTGTGGTTGATCTGTCTTAAGACGGGCCGGTTAACTGTTCTCAAATCTGTTCTGTCTACGCATGCACTAGTTTTTAGCGCGAACCGAGATGACTTCCGTCTGGGAGTGATGAGCTGTTTTTCTGACCGGACAAGATGTCCGTTGTTCTTCTCTGCATTAACTGGGGGAAAGAGAGTCTTCAGTATAACTGTGATCTTAGTGATTCTCCCCAGAGTTATTCTGTTCGTCTAGAATGACGACAGTGGTTATTTGTGTATTTCTCGGATTCTGTCCAAGGTAAAATAAACTTTATTATTATGCCAAGATTGCAGAACATTTAGTATGAACCTGTGAGTAGCGCTCACAGTTCTTGAGATCCAGAGTCTATTATGTGTGCTTGACGTAGCTAACTAAGTCTATTCGTCGAAGTACTTTACAGAAGCACAATGAACGTATATTTATAGGAAACCCGCATTATGGCGGTATGTTTCGGTATGGAGGATAATGCCTGCCTATGAAAATATACAGTTGTTCATCAATCATTATGAGGCCCGACATTACGGCCTATATCTTTGAGCAGAAGAAGAAGTGTCTGGCGGGAGAAGCCAGATGAAGTATTGACTTTATCAACAAGTTCACAGACTTCGATATTAAGCAACTATATTTGTCACAAGACTACCTGACGCGTTTAGTCAGGGGCTCTGAGCTACAGCATGAAAATGTATATTATCAAGCCAACGTTACTAGCATCATACATACGAGCTATGCAAGGTTGATTATGCTCGATGGTTATATGCATTACTACACATGAAATGTCTATGTTTCTTGTTCTACTGACTGTGTTGTCCGTCAACGTACTGTTGCTGTAATAAATGTTGAAGAGAAAGTCATCTGCATTAACCACATCTGTGACTTCTACGTGTGGTGGAGTGAGTTTGTGTGTCCCTAAATAAGAGCCTATACGACTTCGTATTCTCGATCCGTTGTATACACACACCAGTACTCACTACAACACCTTACTACTTGTTCTACACACCTGAGAATCAGGTATGCTGTTATGTGTGAGTGTCTGCATTACACCTTGGCTGTGCCTCACGCTGGTGACCTAGATTCACGTCCACATTACATTGTCATGGTGATCAACGACACGCCTACTCAGCAACACTCCAACACGGTACAAATACCAGATTTCACACGAGCAAACAGACTTTAACATCTGGTAATAAACAGTCGGCTCGTGGGTTTCTACATAACATTGTGGAGTGACAGATACGCAGCGAATAGTGCTGAGCAGGTCAACGCTTTATACTGCTTCATGGACCACAGCTACTTAGGAACGTTATTTACGCTGTACGACGGAGATAAATATCTTTCTACATTTTGACAGTCGTCAATGGACATATATTGTCAAGTCACGTTGTTTACGTTAAAGCTCAGGAGGTCAAACTGTTGTTTACATACTACACTTTGGAGACCACTACCTGTTGTCAAGTTACGGTGACCTTCAACGGTGAATCGTCTTCCATTGTTGTTTACAGTTGTACCGCATTGTACTGCATCTTTGCTGGTGTTTGAGGATTGTGCTTAAGATAAGTGGCCCGTTTGTCTAGTAAACTGTGCCTTTATTTATGTTCAACTGAGCCTTCCTCTACACACATTCTTTATTGTGTATTCACATATCACATGTTCTTTGTTTACATATTGTGTTGGTGTGTATGTTTTGCGGGTTGGTTGGGAAGGTGACTCCTTTAGAATATACCACGTGAAAGAGGTTCTATTGGGAGCGTTTTCTGTAGGGACTGTGCATATTTCCCACAGCGGAAATTGCGAGCGACGTGTGTTGCTACTTTTCAATTTTTTTTCTTAGCTGTGACGAGATGTGTTAGTGTCGTTTTCGTTATTTTTTCCATTCTTTGATTTTTGATTTGTTTTGTTTGTAATTGTCTGCTCTCTTCCTTCTTTTCATTTATTTCTATACACCTTTTTGTTTATAACAGTGTTGTCATTTGTGTTGATTTTTCGCAGTTATCATTGTAATTTTTTACAACATTAGATTTAGTTAAGCTTTATTTATCATTTGACTTCTGCGAACGTTTTCGGTTGTTCTATATTCTTATCTTTGTATTGTTATCGTATACGTGTTTATCATACACAGTCTATATATATATACTTGGTCATGAACTATTATTGTTAATATGATGCACTTTTCAGATAGAGGTTATTTATGATCATATTATTATAAAGAAACAAGGTGATTATACAAGTTTTTGATTAAAAGACTTGTCTCCCACGGAGATTGGGATAGATAAAGTGAAGTGAGTATACAAGTCAAGTATTACAGACTTGTCTCCCATTGAGGTTGGGATAAGGTAATCTATTCAATTTTTCAGGTCTGATCTCATATTATTAGACAGAATGTCTACATTAGATGTCTTTATTGAGCAAGGGAAATCCCTTGGCAAAACTGGTGAGAAATTGGAAGAGTTTGCACTTACTCAATATGCCAAGGCACAGAAGGCTGAAGAGAAAAGGATGCAAATGCAGTTAGACATAGAAGCTGAAGATAGAAGAATACAGCAACAAAGAGAAGCTGAGGAGAGACAACTTCAAGCTGCTGCTGAAGCTGAAAATAAAAGATTAGACAGAGAAGCTCAAGCTGCTGCTGAAGAGAGAAAACTTCAAGCTGCTGCTGAAGAGAGAAAACTTCAAGCTGCTGCTGAGGAGAGAAAACTTCAAGCTGAAGCTGAAAATAAAAGATTAGACAGAGAAGCTCAAGCTGCTGCTGAAGAGAGAAAATTTCAAGCTGCTGCTGAAGAGAGAACATTTCAAGCTGCTGCTGAGGAGAGAAAACTTCAAGCTGCTGCTGAGGAAAGGAAAGCACAAATGGAACATGAAGAAAAGCTATTAGCTTTGGAGTTGGAGAAATTAAAGGTGATGCATATGGGTGCTCCTCAATCAACTTCGGGTAAGGTAAAGGAGAATACTTACAAGGTTAAATTACCTCCTTTCAACCCTCTAAAGGACGACATAACCTTCTACCTTGATAGATTTCAATTAACATGTGTAACGCATAAGGTAGATGAGGAACAATATGTCGGACAACTGATGGAGTTACTTTCAGGTGATCCATTAATTACTGTAATGGCAGTAGAGGAAACTGATAGAACTAATTATGATGTTGTCAGGGCAACATTACTTAAAAGATATCAATTAAAAGAAGAAGATTATCGTCTTAGTTTTAAGACAATGCTACCAGAAACTGGAGTAGAGTTCTCTGACTTTATTACTAAGATTCGTCTTACATTCACACGTTGGATTGAGCTGTCTAAAACAGAAAAAACATATGAAGCCCTTATGGACTTATTACTTCGAGATAAAGTTATGTCATCTGTCAATGAGTCTTTCCATGCTTTTATTCATGAGCGTAAACCTAAGGACATAAAAGACATGGAAGAATACTGTTGCCAGTACGCCACTGCACATCCCCATGCTACTGTTAGCAATGCTAAGGTGAAAGAAGAATAGCCGGTTGCTTCTGCAGCACCATATGGCCCTAACTTTATGAATAAATTCCAAGGTGCTCAACACAACTTCAATAAGAAGAGCAATCGTAATTATGATCAGAATCAGGGTAACCCATCATATAATGGGTCTTCTTCAAAGAACTGGAGGCGGTCAGATAGTCCTCGTTATTTCGGGTCCAATAATTATGGGAATTTGTGGAGAGGTAGTCACTATAGACACTTTCAAGGCTATCCTTCGCGGGGGCATCGAAACCAAACAGGTAAACACTATAATCAATGGGGTAATGACAATAGTGATTATGGAACCTGGGATTCGAACCAGAGCGGCGGTCAAGGTAGATCAAACTATGATAATTTCAGAGGGAATAATAATCGTGGTAGATCTCAATACAAGAAAAAGAGATCATATCACCAGGGAAACTCTGTACAACAAGAGCCTCATGGTGCCAATAATCAAATGAACGATAATAAAAATTCTAATGCTGTCACTTGTGCTGCTTTTGACTTTGGAAGAGCATCTAAATGCACCCAATGCTCAACATTATTTGAACCGACCACGGTAACTACTTTAAGTTGTGGTCACCCTCTTCCCGCTCTCCCTGCTGCAATTGCCCATGACGGGAGAGGATCGCTTATCTTGCATAAAGGTCTCGTGGATGGTAACCCAGTCTCAGTGCTATTTGATTCTGGGTGCACTACTATTGGGGTTAAGCAATCGCTTATAGATCCTCGCTGTGCCACGGGAAAAATAGTTAAATGTGTAACATTTGGTGGCACAGTAGAAAATTACTCGACTGCTATTATTCACATTGCTACTCCTTTCTTTACGGGAGATGTCCACGCGTGTCTTCTACCTAATCCTATTGCGGATCTTATAATCGGTCGTATTGTCGTGTGGTGAGTCACTGGGGCAACTACGACAGTAGTTTTTGCCAGGAATAGTCTATGAGATATTAGATATAAGGTCTCTAGAAATTGGCTCGTTAAGAAAGAAAAAAAGACCTATTCGAGATAGGGACAAGAAGACAGGAATGCGAATGCTTTCCACTAGACAGTGTTTTCTAATAAATTATGGAAAGAGTTCTGTTTCCCCACGACCTTAGCTTCTGCTCTTAGATCCCGTAAAGAAAAAGCCCCCAACCTCATCTGAGTAGAGAAAGGTTCCTATAGGTGAATATGTAACACCGACAGCACGAGTGATACATTAACAAACTCTTGATAATGATCAACTGATCGTTGGGTTTATTAATGAAATATCCACACTTATAGGGTTAGTAATGGTTAGAACGTGGTGATGGTGAAAGACGATTCACACAAAACACACAGATGAGATAATAAAATTACAGTTAATTAAGTAATAGTTAATTAAGGATGAACTGGTGTAGAGTGAAATGATGATGTGATATGATACGTGTTACCAAAATGGTGAGTACTCTACACAGTCCATGTGTCTCTAAATGCTTCTCCTAGATATGAGGATTCACATGTATGCATAAAATGTCCCAAGTTGTTATACGTTATGTCGAATGGGGTATCTCTAAGTCGAGGACGTTCTGATGAATACTGTTGTCGTACGGAGAACGCTGACGAGATATTTATGTATATTCCTTCACTGTTTGAGTATATCTCTGTAGTGTGGATCAACAGTTAATAGTTGTCATATGAACAAAAGGTCTGTGGTCTAATCTCCCGACGGTACTGGTCAGACTGGATATCTTCACGAAATGTTAGTGATATGTAGACTCATAATCTTGCGTATGTAGTCGTGATTCATATACTTTCGAGTCTGCTTCATAAAATGCGCTTAAGAGTGTGTTGCACGTGGTATAAATATGCGATTCCTCTTTTGAGCTCTTTTGCTTGACTTCAGATAATAATGATCTTTCGAGTGATTAGAGTTATGATGACTCTGTATTGAACTTGTGATAACGATGTATTGAACTTGTGATAACTCTGTATTGAACTTGTGAGCAAGCAGTATATGGTGACGAAAAATGCTGCGTCCACCTTATGACTTGTGGGTGAGACAATATTCCTTTTTAATTGAGGAATGAAAGATGTCCTATGGCGAATTCTGCTAGCCAAATGTCCGTTTTTGATAACTTATTTCTGGTTAGACGTCAGACACGTTGCGTGTAGACTCAGACTTCTGATGAACTGAAGACACACAAAAGTCTTCGTAAGTTTTTCACATTTAACATCACTGGTTGACTTTCATTTAAACTACTGCTCATTATTCATCTCCCTCTCTCTGAGTTCAATTCTAATGATGTTAAATATCTTGTGCATGAGAGTGTGTGCATATGGGAGACTGTGATGATGATAAAGGTGAAATATGAACTATTAATTACCTTCTATCATCCTATCATCTTCTATGAAAATCTTCTGATTTTTATTAATCAGTTATGCCAAGAATTATTTGAAACTTTATCTTCCGCACATTTTAGCTGTGAGGTTAAAATAAACAAAATTAAGAAAATGTATTAATAAGTATAAGATCTACTAACCTTCTTTTCCCTTCGCAAAATCCTTTAAGAACACAATTAATCACGGAACTGAATTATCATCCACTCTGAATAAACACGTGTATTAGGCTATGCGTTTTTGGGTGTGATCTCTTCCTCACAAGGTAAAAACCTGGACTGCCTCACTCTAGTAGATTATGCGGTATTATATATTTCTGGAAGTCACCCTGCCCAAGCTGGGCGTCCAATGTGGTCAACCCACGCTTGTCTGAACCGCGGCCACGTTTTCCCCTGGCCAATCTGGGCGTCCAATGTGGTGTCACAGAAATTACAGTTTGATTAGGATGACCATATGTGTTTTTACCAGATTTATCACGATACAATGTGGGCTTCAAATGATAATGTCAGGCATGTGGACTCAATCAAAGGACTTTATTTCCCCCGATGAAAGAACAAATGTGGTTCTCTAGATACCGGTCGCGAGTAATCACAACAATGAAATAGCAAATGTGGATCGCAAATATGAGATGAGAGAGCAAATGTCGGAGAAAATACAGTATGAAGAATGTAGGAAAAGATGGAGCAATAAGGCCTTTGCGCTCGTTTATCACAATAGCCCCTCCTCAAGTGTGATGTCAATCGTACTCAGGAGAGCTTAGACTTCTTGCTCGGGATTCTTTAATCCTTTTCCTCATCTTCGTTTTTCTCTCCGGTTTCCAGCCTTTCCTCTACTTGTCCGTGCTCTTCGTCCTGCCTCATAGGATGACGGCTTAAAAAATCCGCTCCTACGTTATGTTTTCCTTGGATATAGTCCACTTGGAACGTGTAAGGTTGTAGAACAAGCGACCACCTCATCAGTCTAGCATTCAAATTCTTTGAATTGGCGAGGAAGGTCAGAGGTTCGAGATCACTCTGGATTGTAAATTTCCTTCCGTACAGGTATGCTTGAAATTTTTGTATTCCCCAGACGAGGGACAAACATTCCTTTTCGATTGTGGAATAGTTTTGTTCTGCTCGGTTTAACTTCCGACTCGCATATGCGACCGGAAATAGATTTGGGGGGGCTTCTGTCATCTGGCTGTAGTAATGTAGCCCCGATTCCAATGTTACTGGCATCTGTGCGCAAGATGAATTTTCTAGTTAAATCCGGAAGCCGTAAAATAGGTTTCGTGGTGAGTTTCTCTTTTAAGAGTGCATATGCATGTTCACATTCTGCTGACCATGTCACTTTATCTGGGTTTCCTTTCTTGGTTAGCGACGTAAGCGGCGCACAGAGGCTATTAAAATCCTTTATATATCTCTGGTAGAATCCACAGAGAGATACAAATGACCGGACATCCCTTTTAGTGGACGGTCTCGGTGCATTTCTCAGCTTCTCAACGTTTCGAGTCTCGGGAAACATGGTCCCATGGGATATAGTATGTCCTAGGAATTCTAGCTGTTCACACCCAATTTGACATTTGGTTGGGCGGGCGGTTAGTCCCGCTTCTCTGAGTCTGTTAAACAGCAAGGATAGCGCTGATATATGTTCTTCAAACGATTCAGTAGCTACTAGGATATCATCCATAAAATTGCTGATGGCGGGATGATTCAAAGGATCCAATAACTTTCGCATCATCCTTGTGAAGACACTAGGAGCATTGTTCAGTCCAAATGGCATCACATTAAATTCGAAGTGTCCATCTGGAGTACTGAAGGCTAACAGATTCCTCACCTCAGCTTTTACCGGTATTTGATAGTACCCTTTACTGAGGTCGATCTTTGAAAAATAGCGAGCCCTGCTCAGCTTAGTAAATAGCTGGTTCTGGTCCGGTAACGGTTCTGGCTGGAACTGTGTTAACGCATTCAGCTGTCGGTAGTCGATGCACAGGCGGTGTTCTCCACTGGGTTTGCGTAACAGCACCACTCCCGCACTGTAAGGGGACTCCGACTTCGAAATTATGCCTTCCTTAAGTAAGTAATCAATTTCTTGCTTTAATGCCGTCGCCTTGGCACACGGAATCGGATAGGTTCTCATTCGGACGGGCGTAGGATCCGTGACTTCCATGTCAAACTCCATCAGGTTTGTCCGGCCCGGTTTGTCTGTCAGAGAGTCGGCGTGGTTTTCCATCAATCTCCTCACACTTTCTTGCTGGGCTTTTCCGTTAGGGTGGAGCTTATTTTCACATCTAAATGTGATTCCTCCTGTTTCACACGGGTACTCTACGGATGATAATGGCTCTTCTTCCATTTGCATAGCAATGGCCATAGTCCCATGAGGTGCGCTGGTTCGGCAGGGGCTCGCTCGTAAAACTTCTTAAGCAGATTTAAGTGATAAATTTTCTGCTCTCCGTTCACGGCGATTTTATAGTTGGTGCGAGAAATCTTTTCCGCCACTTTGTAGGGTCCCCTCCAGCAAATCTGCAATTTATTACTGCTACTTGGCAGAAGAAGTAGCACCTTCTCTCCTACTGCTAGTTCTCGGTCCTTCGCATTGCGATTGTAATATTTGGCATGTTTCCGCCTAGCCTCCCGTACTTTCGCTGTGGCTAATTCCCAGCCAGTCTTCAGGCGTTGTTTCAAGTCTGTGACGTACTGGAAGGCTGATGTGACAGTGTCGTCTGCCTTGGCATCTGTCCATGTTCTTAGTAATGCTTCTAATGGACCTTTAATAGGTCTTCCGAAGAGTAATGTGGCCGGAGGAACTCCAGTTGACGCATGCGGTACTTCCCTATAAGCAAATAATGCGGCAGGAAGATACTGATCCCAAGTTTCTGGCTTCTCCTGTGCCAACTTCCGAAGAATAGAGGTGAGCGTCCCGTTGAAACCGCTCTACTTGCCCGTTACTTTGGGGGTGATAGGGCGAAGTATGGATATGCCTAGTCTTGAATATTCTAAGCACCTCCTCTGTCAACTTGCCTCTAAATTGTGACCCGTTGTCTGTGAGAATTTCATGCGGGAAGCCCAATCTAGTAAAGATATTCAGTAAAGCGTCAGCTACATGCACTGAGTCGCATGCTGGCATGGCTATGGCTTCGCCCCACATGGAACAGGTGTCCACTAAGGTAAGGATATGGGAGTTCCTCTTCTTAGTTCTCAGCAGAGGTCCAATTATATCCACGGCCCCTCTTTCAAATGGGGTGCCCAAGATTGGCATCTCCCCAAGGGTCGCGGGTGCCGTCCAGTGTTTTGGTGCAACTTTCTGGCACTGAGGACAAGACTTGACGAAACGTTCAATGTCGCCGGTGATCCCTGGCCAATAATAGTGGCAGGCAATCCTTTGAGTCTGGCGCTCATTCCCATGTGTCCACTAAATGGGATAGCGTGGCCGTTTTTAAGCACCTGGTTCCTATAGGTTGCAGGAACTACTAATTGGTTTGTGTTCCTGTCCTTTCATTTCCAGCTCGGCGATACATCAATCCATTATTCATAAAGAAGTCTCCCTTGGTAGGTGGGGAGTGTGTTCTAGGTAATTTTTTAAAAACAGGGCGCCAGTGTGGAATCTTCCATTTGGGCCCTCTTCAATTCCTCGGGGAGGATATTGGTAGGAGGTTCCTGCTCTGCGTCTTTTCTTGACTGTCCTCTAGTCTGTACGGCCGCCATGACTAGTGGTTGAGTAGGTTCTCCAAGGAACACATATCTACATCCCAAGATTAAAGAGTAGATTGGTTCTTCCATGATAGCTGCACGAATCTCTCCTGTCACATAACGAGATTCCACTCTGATAAGTGCAATTGGCAGTGTCATGGGTGCAACATCCTTCGTCGGACCTTGGATGTCGACACTCTCTTCTGTCATCTGGTCAGGGGTGACAAGAGATGCCCTGACCACCGCATCAAAAGCAAGTCCTGTGTCATAAAGACACTCCACTGATTGTCCCTTTACGAGGACTGATTCGATGACGGGAGAATGAGAGATGTTGCCGGTAGAGGAACTCTGCTCTTTCCGGGGTGACGATTTTGTCCGTAGACATGCAGCATGCTGTGGGGGAAGTCTGCGCTTGCACTTATTAGTGTTGTGATTGTTTAAGCGACAGTACTTGCATCATTTATGTCCCTGTCTCTGGTGTGGCGCAACATTTTTCTTGTTTTGCTCTTTGTAGTTATCTTGTTTTTGCGTGCTGTTTATGCGAGAGATGTGTGGTCCTTTGCTTTGTTGGTCTGGTTGGGAGCGAGCAGGTTGCTTTGGCGCCTGATCCGAAAACTTCTTTCTGGCTCCTTGAGACTCCATGAAAGCATTTTGGAATCGCGCCGCCAGTCCAAGAATATTTTCTAACCGGTCAGCGCCGGTTTCAGAGAGAAATCTACGCATTTCCACCGACACAGATTCTTTCAGTTGCTCTATCACAATCAACACTTTCAACCCGTCATAGTTCTCGGCAAAGTTTCCCACTGTACACCCCTTCACTAGGTAGTCTTCAATACGGGCTGCGAACTGTGAGAAAGTCTCTCCTGCATCCTTCCTAGAACCTCGAAATTTTTTCCGGTAAGCCTCTGAAATGAAGCTCGTACCTCACCAAGAGAGCTTTTTTTCAATGCCTGGTAGTCATCTTGCTCTCCGGCCGGAAGTTTATTAAAAACTTCGTAGGCGGCTCCTCTTAGGCCCTGGGTGGAAAGTTTCAGTTCCACTTCCGTTCTTCAAGTCAAAGTCCAAACCCTGTTGCAAAGCGTTCAAAGCGGTCTAAAAAGGCGTCCATGGTATCATTCCTTTCTGAAAAAGGTTCCAGCGGAAAGTTCATGCATTGGGTGGCGCAGGTTGCGAAGTAGGCACACCATCTGAGCGGGGTGAGTACCCTCCATCACAGTTGGAAGCCGCTGCACTTTTTGCCAGCTCTATTTGATTGGTCTGTCCCTGGATTTCCAGTTGCTTCATGTTAAGTGCATGCTCTGTTGCGGCTTTCTCTTTCCGCTCTGCTGATTCTGCTGCGGCTTTCTCTTTCCACTCCGTTGCTTCTGCTGCGCCTTTC
Organism: Oreohelix idahoensis; assembly: GCA_024509875.1. Lineage (NCBI taxonomy): Eukaryota > Metazoa > Mollusca > Gastropoda > Stylommatophora > Oreohelicidae > Oreohelix > Oreohelix idahoensis. Next base: position 4,943 of record JAMPIV010021768.1, on the reverse strand, counting down.
TCTTTCCGCTCCGCTGCTTCTGCTGCGGCTTTCCGCTCCGCTGCTTCTGCTGTGGCCATTCGCTTTCAAATGCCGGCCGCAAAATCCGCAATGCTTCTGCTGCGGCCTTCTCCATTGTAAGTTTTTTCTGCATTAAACCATCTCTCACTCTTGTCATGGAGTTTTATTCCAATTTCCTCGCTTACATGCATTTCGCGCATCAGGTGCTTTTTGTGCTCTTCTGCAACCCTAGATATCACACCCTGGCCTATTGTTCTCCGATGACAGGCTATTTCGGGAAACCCGTATGGGCGCCGGAGGATACTGATTATGGTCGAGCCGAGGGATCGAACAGGTGTTTCTGGGCAGAGTTCGCGAAGGAAAAATTTTTCCTCGTCCCCGCTGTGCTTCCCCTACCTCCCACGTGATGATTTAATATTGACTGGAGTGCTGGCCCCAGTAAATGTAATCAAGTCGGCACATCGCCATCGTCGCCCAAAAATGAAAAAAAAAAAAACATCAATAAAAAGTATTACTAAAAAAAAGACAAAAAAACCTATGTCCCCTCTGAAACCTCCTTACCCCCCCACCTGACCCCGGCGTGGGGGTGTATCGTGTGGCGGAACACATAAGTCTCTTTTTTTTTTATGGTGAGCAGGGGCTTCCCGCCTGCCCCCCTGGCACTTCCCCTTTTTCCTTATTCTTCCCCTCTACGTCCCACCCCTCCCTTTCCCCTTTCTAACTACTTCATTTTTCTCCCCCCCCCGCGGCTGCATGGGCCTAGAGTTACCGCACACCCTTCTATTCCACATTCCCCTCTCCCCCGTTTGCAGCAGATGGTCAAACCGGCCCCGCCCACCCGTACGGCATATCCCCGGCCAGAGCCCACCTACCCCCCAGGGGCATAGCCTCGCTGTCCCCCTCCCCTCCAACCCCCGCGCGCCCCTCTCACCCGAGCCGCCCGCTCTTGTCCCCTCACCCGAACCCCCCCCTCCGGAACTGCCGATGCCACACCCTCACAGTCCCCGCCCCCATGCCGTGTGACCTATCCCCACCGTCTGCTACTTGACACCCATCAAGTGCGAGCCCCCACGCGCCCGCCACCCCCCCTCCGGCCAGCCTTCCTGCTGCCACCTCGCCGCCTCCCCCTTCCCCCCTCCCCACTATACCCCGCCCCCCCCCCTCGCATGCCCTCTCCCTCGACCCCCGCACCCTCGGCAATCCCCGTCCCTGAGCGGGTCAACATCCCACCCGCGCCCTCCGGGATTTTCTACCCTAGTCCCTCTTTACCCCTGCACAACTAACAAAAGCCCGTCGTTTTTCCCGCCCTCCCTCGATTCCTCTAATGCCCCCTCCTTTCCCATATCGGTCCGTATTGCATCGCCCATATCTCCACCCCCCCCTTAGCCCCCCGGCAAATTCGCCCACTTCACTTCCCCCTATGATCCGCACCCCAACCGTCTCACAGTTTACCTGTACCGCCCCAGGCCGGTGTCACGTCTTTTCCCCCGCCGCCCGCCACGTCCGCTCCGCCGGTTTTTTGACTTCGTCCCGTCTTTCCCACCCCGTCACTCCTGCACATCGCGCCCTGGTCCGCAGCCCCCTCCGTTCGCTCGGTGATGTGATGCTGCCTCCGGCGACCCACCCTCCGTTGTAGTCTCCGTGAGTTTGTAGTCGAGATTGCTTGGGAAATCACGCCATCGCTCGCCCACCCCGCGAATCCTGCCTTCCGCGTAACTTCTCCCCCCCCCACCCTATGACGCCCCCCCCCACCCTCGGCCCCACCCCCCTCCCCCACGACGCCCCGACACCACTCCCCCACCCCCCTCCCCCCCCCCCACGCCCCCCCCCTCACGCTCTCACGCCTCGCCCCCCCCCCTCGACCATGCCCCGCCCGAGGGACCCATCGCACCTCGCCCCCACGCCCCCCTTCTCCCCCCCCCGCCCCCTCCCCCCGCTCCCCCCTCCCCCCCCCCCCCACCCCCCCCCACCACCAACCCCCCCCGCACCCATCCCCCCCCAGCCCCCCCCCCCCCCCCCCCCCCCCCCCCCCCCCCCCCCACCCCACCCCCCCACCCACCCCCCGACCCCCCCCCCCGCCCCCCCCGGCCACCACGCCCCGCCCCTCCCCTCCCCTCTGGCTACCCCCCACCCGACCCGCCGCGGAGCGGACGCACCCACCCCCCCCCCCACCCCCCCCCTCCGCCCCCCCCAGCCCCCCCCCCCCAACCACTCCCCAAGCCCCGCCGGGCCCACCCCCCCCGCCCCACCTCCGGTCCCCCCCGCACCCGACCCACCCCCTCAACCGCCCCCCCCCCCCCCCCCCCCCTCCCACAAGGCCCCCCACTTGCCCAGCCCGCACCCGCACCCCCCCGCCAGCCCCCCCACCCCCCATTGTCCGACCGCGAGCCCAGACCAACATCCCCCCCCGCCCCCCCCAACCGCAAACCCACTGCAACAGCGCCGGGACGTGCCTGAAACACCAAACAACCCAAAACCACACACACGACCGAGATAGACACCGCCAACCAACACCACCACACCACCACCCCACACACCCCCCACCCACCTACCCAAGCAAACATCACCCCGCCGAAAACAACCCGCCCACCGAAACCCGCTCACCCGCTCCCCACCACCCACCACCGACCTGCCCTATCTGGCATGCGCGTCCCCCCCCTTCCAGTAACCCGCGATAAACGTGCATCCCCCCCCCCCCCCTCCCCGGCCGACGCCTTTTTTTATTTCTGCATTTTCCCCTCTCTCTAGTCTCCCCCCTGATATCCCCCGTCTTTCGTCTTGTCGCCTTTTCCGTCTTTCCGTCTCCTCTCTCCCCCCCGCCTCGTTTCCCCCAGTTCCGCCCCACGCCTCCCCTCCCCTCTCTCCTCCTCGTCCCGTGCGTTTCCGATCCCATCCAATCCTCAACATCTGATTGTTATACTCTAGAGTTTTCCTACTTCGCCTCCATTTCCACCCTTCCGCCCGCCCGCTACCCGATTCCCACCACCTCTCCCACCAGTAGCAGTTCTGGGCGGAGTGAAGCAAAAAGAAAGGAAACCCAAGGCCCCCCCAACCGTCCCCTACCCCCCGCCGGGGGTTCCCCCCCCCCCCAATAAAAAAAAAAAAAAAAAAAAACCAACCTCCACCTAAAACGCCCTGGGCGAACTGGGGCCCCCAGGGCGGCCCGGCCTTGGGCCCTCCTCCAGAACACCTCTGTTAGTAACTCAAAAAGATGGTTGAAAACTCTGTCCGATATATTGTGAAACCAGCAGCGAAGTAATTAAATTTACAAAAGTCGATAATAGAATCAGGACGACGTCCGTTGCGTTTTTAGAGATAAAGTTAAAAAATCGGCCCGGCTCGTCCCTGAATGAAATAGGAAAATATTTAAAGATAAAGGTCAGTACAGTCTAGGAGATAATCCCTCGAAATGATAGCCTATTAAAGAACAAGATTTGCAATTAAACCGCAAATTGTAAAGCAGTGATGAAAAATGTGATTTATCACACTTGGACAACGTGCATCTAACACTTTTCTAAGGGTCCCGGGTTCACTAATAAAGATCCCCACTAACTAATTCCCGGACGAGCCCCACCATTTGTCAGTGTGGGTGAGGGTCCAACTGGGCAACAACTACGACAGTGTAGTTTTTTTTTTTTTTTTTTTTTTTTTGCCCATGAAAGCTCTAAAAAGTGTAAGATTTAGATATAAGTCCTCTAGAAATCTGGTGCTCGTTTATAGAAAAGAAAAAAAGAGAGAGACCTATTCGAATAGGGACACAAGAAGAAGACAGTTGAATAGTGCGAATTGGTCTTTTCCCGCCCTCCGCCACGTATACAGTTTATTAGCTTCGTAAAGTAACTAAATAGGAGAAAGGGGAGGTTTCAGTTTGTGCCTTTCCGCCCCCCGCCCTCCCCCGCAGCCCTCCCCACCCTCGCCCCGTATACGCCCTGCCCCTCCTCCGCTCGGTTCCTCTCACGACGCTTTAGCTCTTCTGCTCTTAGAATCCCCTAAAAGTAAAAAACCCTGTGCCTCCCCCCCGGGGCGCCCACCGGGCTCATCTAGCTACACGGTAGAAACGTACCGACAAGTATCCTACATTTTCACGAAACCCGCCCAGCACAGTGAGATAGCATTAACAGCACAAAACGCTTGATAATGACAACACCTGAGCAACATATATTGAGGTAAACAGTCCAAGTACCTAAACCAACAGCGCGTCAGCTGTATAACTTAACCCAAGATGTAGAGACGTGCGGCCTTACAGTGGCAAGTTTATCCTAAGAGCCGGCCTACCGTAGGACGAGACCGATGGTACTGGCCAGACACCGCCAGTGAGGCTCAATTGCCTCCTGTGAAAAGTGCAATCAAGCACCTCACTGTCGATTAGAATCCCCATAGGGTCTTTACACCGTTAGTACGGATCATGCGAGTTAATATACGTAAACCTAGTTCACTGTGTTTAACATCCCTTAAACTCGACTTGAGTGTCCCCCCATTCATCGTAGAGATCCCTTGTCCAGGCCGTTAGAACGACCCGCCCCTTCGTACATTATCTTTACCCAACCCACACATCCCTAGGTCCCATAATCTGACACACACTGTCAACCATCTCGCACGAATCATCGCGTGATCGTGTGCAATGGTGGGAGGCACAGTACAGGCCAACCCCAATAACTCCGGTCTAAATAACACGGACAGTCTAACATACTCGGCCATGTTGACCTCAGCGAGGTATCATACACGCCGTGGGTGACCTCGGGGGGGTGGGTTGTGGGCTCTAACGGGGAGTCAAGACATTCTGTGATGTATCGACCCGGAGCAACGGCAGACGGATCTTTTATGAATAGTCCTCCTTCACTGAATGAGAGTATCTTCTCTGTATGATGATCAACAGAATAATAGTTGTCATATGAACAAGAAGGTCTGTAGGTTCTAAACTGCCCCTCCGACGGATCTTCCTC
>JAMPIV010021767.1:0-147499 GCA_024509875.1 Oreohelix idahoensis | reverse complement strand
CATATGCTTTGTAAAAAACTGAACGACAGTCAGGTAAGATGGACAATAATCACATGCAAAATACATCATGAAAATAAGGTACAAGTAAAAATAACTACCAAAAACAACAATTAAAACTTGACGAAACAGCTAAAACAGTCAGGTGTCACAGACTACCAGACACAGTGGACCAAAGATCCTTCTATGCTCACGCATAGGAACATTCCACTGCGGGAAGTCTGCAAAATAATGTCCTACAGAACGTCTGACGAAGAGCCCGAATTGGCTTCGAGATGGATCTCGTTCGTCAGATCAACCTCCCTACCTCCCACGAAGAATACACAACATATAATACTTAACACGAAAAATATGAATGTGGACATATCACGGAAGGCACAACTAAGCGTAATAAAGTGTACAACGGAAACACGTTATACTCATCTCGCGTGCAGGTAAAAAATCAATGTGCCTCGTCTCCGTGGATGTACGTCTACAGATAAAATACTTCGCTCTGCGTATTCAGCACCAGCTCGCACGTTATTGTTGACTCCGTTTTATCGTTGAGTTCAGTTTATTCTGGTGAAGAGGTAGCTTAAAACGCGAATGGTTAAAATGAACGAATGTCAACAATATTCTTCAAACGAACTTCAACAAGTAGTATTGAACTGGGTGAACTGGGCAAGTACTGGCAGTACAGAAGTCGGTGGTGACTGTACATAGATTTTATTCAACACAGCACATACGGAGTGGACAAGACTAACATCGTCACAGGCGCAGAAATCATACGTCAACATGTTGATAATTACTTTTAAAGTTCCTGAAGATTCTCTACTAATAAAGTCCTCTGACTCAAGTGACTGAGGATCACAAAACTGTTACCATATAATATTCCGCTCATTCAAGTCCATTGACCTTCCTTCAAGGACGTCCATCATGGTAACGTATTCATACTCCAGGATAAAATTCTTCCATACCATACTTCACAATCCCAGACTTTCTCCATACATCCCGTTATATATAGTATATAGTTTTCAAACAAAGTCATACATGATAATACGAACAGGTTAGAGATTCCAGTTGACTAACCTCTCCCATTCTATGCCACGCTTCTGGCATTGTAGTAACAGCATATTAAACATGTGAAGCATATAAATTCATTAACTTGATTTCTTGTAGGTATTCTCCCTCTACGAAAAGATTCAAAGGCTATCGACTCCGTGTGTCCAATTCTAGGAATGTCATCTACGATGAATTCCCGCTAGACCATTAATAGGAGCGGCCTGATACTTTAATGTACATAAATAAACATGCCATAAGAAATGGGGCGACACTTACTTTATACTTCCACTATTGACTTCGCCATGAAGATCAATAGATACGAATACAACTGATGGCTACTTCACATTTGCCAAAAATCAAGGGATAACACAGCGGACATAAATATGGTCCGAGCTGCCCCTTACATGACGTCAGAAACTACTCAACTAGGTTACACGTGCGTCCAAAGCAACTCACCCTGCATTGTGCACGTCAGTGCGTGAATCAATCGAACGCACAAATAATATAACTATATAAAACTGGTGCGTACATTTGGCAGGACCGAAGACTACCCCCGTAGGTAATAAATGTACGTAACAGCTCCCTTATCACCTCCCCTTAAAAAAATTAATTCTATTAATTTTTTTCGAACTAATTACTCGAGAGAGGTGAGTCAAAAACTACAACAAGATTTATGACATGCATAAAATTATATCATATTAAGAAAAGAATATTAAATAAAAACAATATAACTAAATGATAGTATGCATTAAAGCACACATCCACCATCGACCTACTTTGGAACGATGTGGTAATATAAAACAAGTTGAAAAATGAAAATGAAGAAACCATAAAAAAAAGATGATAATAAAATTCAACCAAATTTTTTTTTTAAAAGAAATTTGAAACATATGATTTCAAAAATGAAAATGAACAGCAACACTGATGATGATCAATGATGAAAGAATCAATAAAACAGAAAATTTTAAAATACAACATGCAAAATGAAACAAAGCATAATTAAACACTTTAAGAAGCAACGCACTTACTATTTCCTAACACTAGTAAGTTTGACTAGTTATCTAAAAGTGAGATATCATGTAGTGGGATACGTGAATACACGTATTGCGAAACACTAATAAAGTTAGTAGATGTGTGATTTATAATCAATCAAATTGATTAAATTGAATTATACTAATTAATAGTACTTAATTTATGAACAAATAACTAATTACTAATTTATTCTAAGTGATTTCAATGTCACTCATTGTTAATATTCTTTTAGAACTAGTTAAATCGACAAGAATATGTTCTAAATGTACCATGTCTGAAATACGTTTACGAACACGATATGTAGTGTAATCTGTTCCATAACAATAGTGAATGTCTATTTATCACTCTTACCAATGTTTCCATACTAAAAAAAAATGTTACTTTAATATCACTGTTCCCGTTCTAACAAAACGTTACTTCACAAGAAATAATGTTATAATCCATACGTAAGTATATTCTGAAAGTTATATATATACGAATACTGCAGAACTACACATAGTCTCCACAGATGTATAATCAGTGACCATGTACAAAGTTATTCATGTTTCTGTGAGGACGTTTCACCATCTGGAAGTGGTTTAATTTCGACATGTTCACTAGGGCATCTTGAAAGACAGTCTGCAAACACATTCTGTACTCCAGGAATAGCTCGTATCTCAAAATGGAACGGTTGAAGCGCAATAGCGTAACGCGCTGACTTTGATGACTTCACGTTCCCTGTGTTCAGTGCTGTAAGAGCTTTCTGGTCGGATTCCACCACAAAGTGTGATCCGAGGAGATAACGATCCAGTTTTGTGATTGACCAGACAAGAGCGAGGAGCTCTTTGTCCAGAACGGAATACTTCATCTCGCTCGTCGTAAGCTTTCTGGATACGTACATAACCGGAAATAAGGTGCCTCCGTATTCCTGCATCAAAACTGCCGCGATAGCGTAGGAAGAAGCATCACTGCGAAGAACAAAGGTGAGATCTTTGTTAGGCAACCTTAAAAAAGGCTTATTTGAAAAAAAAATTGTTTTATATAATCTAAAGCCGTTTGATGATCCTGCGACCACTTTATTATATTAGATGTGCCTTTCTTTAGTAACGAAGAAAGAGGTGCAGTTATAGTAGACAAATGAGGGATGAATTTAGAATAGAACTGTATTAGTCCTAAGAGCGACCTCACTTGTTTTTTTGTCTTAGGTGCTGGGATGTTTAAAATTTTAGAGACGTTACTGTCTTCTGTATACATTAAACCGCGACCTATACGGTGACCAAGAAATGAGATGTCATGAAAACCGACAAAAGCCTTTGAAGGTTTCGCTGTTAAGTTATAATCCCGTAAGGTAGAAAGTAAAGATTTTAAACCCTGAATATGTTCATCCCAAGAGTCACTGAAAAGACAGATGTCATCTATATAAGTAATGACATCGGGACGATGAGACAATATGCGGCGCATCATGCGTACAAAGGTAGCTGGCGCATTCATTAGACCGAATGGCATAAAATTCCATTGAAAAAGACCCCGTGGAGTCGAGAAAGCGGTGAATGGCTTTGCTTTAGGGGTTAATGGCACTTGCCAATAACCCTTTGAAAGGTCAAATTTCGAAAAGAATGTGGCATGAGACAATTTCTCTAATAAGTCGTCTAAAAGAGGTAATGGTTCCGCATCGAATTTTGTAACTTTGTTTAATTTCCTGTAATCTACGCAAAGACGTATATTGTTGTCCTTCTTCCTAATGATTACCATAGAAGAAGAATATGGTGATGAAGATGGTTCAATTATATTTAATTGAAGCATCTCATCCAATTCCTTATCAACCTTATCACGAAAGTGTAAAGGAATAGGATATGGGCGAACTCGAATCGGTGTATCGTCAGTCAGAATAATGTCATGTTGGATGACTGACGTATGACCTGGGATGTCAGTGAGGACATCCTCATACGTGTGTAGAATATTAGAGACTTGCTGACGTTGATCATCAGTAAGAGTAGATGAGATAGTAACATCATTCCATTTCTCAGTGGAATGGAGTGGTACAACTGGTATTGGTAGTTGTACATCATCGAAAGAAGATTCCTCTTCTTGGATGACTGACAAACTAGAATAGTGTTGAATAGGAGGTGTAGGATCGTCAGTTGCTTGGAACACTGATTGTAGATAATCAGGACGTGAGTAATATTCCTTCAACATATTAATGTGGAAGGTTTTATGTTTACCATTAACATCAACGATGTAGTCGACATCGGATATTCTTGAGATGATCCTGAAAGGACCTCTCCAGGTAATTAAAAGACGATTATTATGCGCAGGGAGTAATACAAAAGCTTCATCACCAGGTATGAGCTGGCGAAGACGTCTATAAAGGTAAAGGTAAAGGAACCCGTTACACGCCCATTTAGGCATATTGGGAATATGGTGTTAGGCCCATATTATCTTGACCGTCGGCACACTAGGGGTGATGTGGTCGGCATCACGCCGGCCGCCTTAACCTTCCCAGAGTAGCTCTGGTACCCATTTGGGGCTTGGTCGACCCAGGAGCCGTTTGTGGCCTAAAAATTTTTCCGCCTCATCTGGGGATCGAACCATAGACCACTGCGCTAGGAAGCCAGTGCACTAACCACTATGCTACCGCGGCTCCTAAGACGTCTATACTTGTTTGCAAATAGACGAGCTTTTTCTTTGGCTTGTTCGGATGATGCAGTAGCTAATCTAGAAGCATCTATGATTCTCTTTCTCAGAGAGATCACATACTCATAAGAGGATTGAGTTTCCTCTTCAATATTCTCGTCAACCAATAAGTCGTGGATTAACGACATCGGACCGCGTGGTTGCATGCCGAAAACAAGCTGAAATGGAGAAAACCCCGTTGCTTGATTTTGTACTTCGCGATACGCAAAGAGACAAGCGGGTAGGACCCGATCCCAGTCTTGGGGATGGTCTTGAGTCATCTTACCCAACAACTGCTTGAGTGTCCTATTTAGACGCTCAATTAACCCATTTGACATCGGATGATAAATAGAACTTAGAGATCTGTCTATACCTAATGTCTTCATAACTTGAGACATGGATTCAGAAATGAACTGAACCCCATGATCCGACAAGATTTTCCGTGGAAAACCAATGCGTGAGAAGATTAACATCAATGCCTCTGCTACACTGGCAGATGAAGTGTTCTTGAGAGGGATGGCTTCAGGCCAGCGAGTGCACATATCAATGCACGTAAGGATATGCGTATGCCCTCTAGCAGATGGTAGCATAGGACCAATAATGTCTATAGCCATTTTATCAAATGGTCTAATCGGGATGTCCGCAGCTTGAATAGGAGCCGCATGAAATGGACCCCGTACCTTAACTTCTTGACATATCAAACAAGACCGACAATAGAGAGTGATGTCCTTATGGACGCCTGGCCAGTAGAATGCCGAAAGCACTCTGGATTTGGTACGCGAAAAAACCCATATGGCCCGCACATTGCGAGTCATGCGCATGTCGTAATATACGAGATCTCATACAGGATGGGACTATAATTTGAGAACATAAGGATGAATCCTTTTCTCGTATTACTCTAACCAAAATCCCATTTTTAAGTATAAAATCATGTCTAGATTTTGCAAGTTTGTTGCTGGTATTATTTTTGTTCACATACTGAAAGATTTTTTTTAATGAATCATCATTCTTTTGCAATGTTGCAAACAACTCCCGTGAAATAGGAGCATCATCATCACAAGTGGTATGAACTGTAGGTTCCATAGGTGTATCATGCGACATATTAGTAGCTTGCGCTCTAGTCACTACTGCATTTGCAGTTTGAATATGTCGCTCTTCCCATTCAGCAATTTGCTGTGGTGTACACTCTTTAATACCATGTATGCGACCAAGTATTAAATCACAAATTGGATTCGGAAGGAGACAAGCTTGAATCTTTCCTGAAAAAAATGGTGTATTAAGATCAATAATAGCAGTGGCAAATGTTTCAATTGTGCCACCAAACGTTACACACTTGACAACCCGGCCCGTGGCACAACTTGGGTTGATCAACGAAGTCCGGACGCCGACTGTGCTGCAACCTGAGTCAAATAGGAGAAAGCATGAAATATTGTTGACAAATCCCTTGTTAAACTTAAGAGAGCCCTGTCCCTGGTGTACTGACGCAGCAGTGGCCGTACAGACTGCAGGTAGACTAGGCAAGGTATGTCCGCAACGCAGCGTCGTGATCGCCCTGGGCTGGAAAAGAGTAGAGCATTCTGAACAATCTTTGACTTGGGTACAATCAAGAGAACAACACATAGCATTATGAGTTTCAGCTCCTTTACCCTGTTCAATGTTAGCCTGTGTATCAATTAAAGCGACATTAGAATGTCTATTCGTATTACTCAACGATCTATCTCGTCGTCGCGATCGATTTTGATTTTTGTCATTAAAATTGCCATAATTGTAGTTTCTGCTAGAGTTAAAATTTGGATGAGTCCGATAATTTGTATAATTATCGTTATGATGTTGGTAAAATGGTTTATTTCCAAAAAATTGTTTGTTTTGCGGACCCTGCGATCTTGATCTCCAGTTTTGTTTACTATAATGTCCTTGATTATTTTTAAAATTATTGTTACCAAAATCTCGCGATCTGTGAGCCTGGTTCCAAGAAACATTAAATGGAGCAGATTGTTGAAATTGCTTCCCTTTGTAAAAATTACCATTGTTAAAATTGTCATTATTTCCCTTATTGACATATCTGTCAGCACTAAAAGAACGATTGCGTGAAAAATTGTTTTGTTGTGCTGCAAAAGCAACAGGCAATTCATTCTTAATCTGTGCATTACTTAGATCCATGTTTGGGTGAGCAGTGCAAAAATTTTTAGCATGCTGTTCTAAGTCTTTCATAGATAAAGGTTTCCGTTCGTGTAAAAATGCGAGAAATGTAGGATTTACAGACGAAAGTACCTTATCGCGCATCAGTAAATCGAAGAGACCTTCATACGACTTTTCAATTTTGGATAATTCGATCCATCTTTCTAATGTTAGTCGTATTTGTGACAGAAAATCACTAAAATTTCTGCTAGATTGAGGTAGTAGTGTATGGAATCTTGATCGATATTGGTCTTCTGTCATTTGGAATTTTTGCAGAAGTGCCGCTCTAAGAGCATTATAGTCATTTTTCTCACCAATGCTGGTGGTATGATAAACTGCTAATGCGTCCCCTGTAAGTAATCTGGATAAATATGTACAGTATAGAGCTTTATCCACGTTATAAGACACACAAGTGGCCTCAAACCTATCTAGGAAGAATATCACGTCATCAGACGGGGGATTAAATTTTGGTAATTTAAGGTGAATTTCCTTAAAATTATCATGTCTGGATGAAGTTTGGCTTTCAAAAGTTCTCTGAGAATTAGCTTCCTGAGTTAACCTAAGTCTCTCATATTCTGACTCTGCTAATTTCAGTTCATGCTGTCGTTTTCTTTCATTCTCTTCCATCTCAAGCTGAAGTCGTTTTGTGTTTTGTTCAGCTATTAATCTTCTTTCTTGCATTTCTTTTTGTTTAACTTCCATTTCTTTTTCAGCTATTAATCTTTTTCTTCCATTTCCTTTTGTTTATTTCCCATTTCAATATTAAGTAGTCTTTCTTTTTCTGCCGCATCTCTTTTAAATTGCTCTTCAGCCTCGAATTTTTTTCTGTTCGGACTCACGCTGAAATCGTTTCTCTTCCAATTCAGCGGCTAATCTCATTTTTTTCTCCTCTTCCTCAGCCTCAATTCTTTTTTGATCTGCCTCAAATTTCAAATTTTCCAAACGTAAAGTTTCTAACCTTCTCTGATCAGCTTCTATTTCTTGAGCTTTCTTATATTCTGCAAGTGCAAATGCTTTTGCTTCCTCAGGAGCCATCTGAAGAGCTTTTGCTTGCTTAATGAAATAGTCTAAGGTAGCCATTATTCAATTTTATTATGTAATAATACTACTTAAAATTGTTACTACAACTAGTGGTTTTCGTTCCTGTTCTAGAACGGTAAAATCAATTTATATAATAGGCAATAATATTAATAATTAATAATGTAATTTATAACATGAAATGGTGTGAAAGCAATAACGTGACAGACAATAGCACAATACTGACACGACACGATAATCAAGACAAATGACTACAGTCGTAGAAATCAAATAAAATTGGTATGTGGTCGCTGCCTGATAGCTAGTCAAGTACCTGTCGGTCAGTTGTGCAAAGGATGTCGCTGTGGTGAAAGCTAGGTCTGGAGTGAAAGTGGTCTGCCATCTTCTGGGTTTATCATCTTGCCGGTTGATACAGTGAAAGTGGTCTGCCATCTTCTGGGTTTATCATCTTGCCGGTTGATACAGTGAAAGTGGTCTGCCATCTTCTGGGTTTATCATCTTGCCGGTTGATACAGTGAAAGTGGTCTGCCATCTTCTGGGTTTATCATCTTGCCGGTTGATACAGTGAAAATTAGTATCTATCTCCTAGTCTCCACTTCCTTTCCTCTAGTATCTGCACCTGGGGATCCCCATCTGTCCGATGCCTCACCACTGCAGCGAGCCCCAAAGCTTGCACAAAACAGTTACATCTATTTGTAGTAGTAGTTCTTGTGGCAACTTCTTTTGAATTATGAGTTTGCAGCTCCATGCAAGACCTCCATTTTGGTTGCCTCGTACGACATGCCTGAGGGTTCAGTAGTCCTATTTTTTCTTTGTCTCTTCGGAGACCCCCGGGAACTACAGAGGACCAGGTCCCAGTTTTAGTGACGTTTATCACAGTTTGTACAGAATCTGGTTTTAGTGACGTTTATCTCAGTTTGTCCAGAATCTGGTTTTAGTTTCAGTCACAGGATACTATTGATTTTAAGGCCAAGTTTTTGTGACCTCACATACAGTATTCTTTTTTTTCTGCATTGCATTTGAGTTATGGGATAAAAGGGCAAGGTCGTCAGCGAAGTCCAGTTCACAGAATTTTGCAGTGGTACAGGCGAACATGCAAGAAATATTTTTCCACTTGTTTGATATGTCTTTTGTCATTTACACGTAGCTTTCCTGTCCATTTTTGTTGGTTCTAATGCAGTTCATTTTAAGCTTCTTTTATTGTTTGATGTTACAGATGTTAAAGCCATACATCACAACTGAAATCTTGAGGCAAAAACTGCCCCCAGACCAGGCTGAGTACTGCATCCAACCCCATGGCCCCTTAAACTATTGCGATGTCGTACCTGAAGCACTGAACTACATGCCCTTCTCCACATAGCTGCATAAACTGAATAAAGCTACTTCGCACTTCACAATCGATGGACTGGAGAAATATTACTTCAGTGTCCTCCTCCAGTTGTCATGCTCTGCCATGTCAGTCGCAGCAAAGCAGCGTTACAAGAACAATGGATGCTTATATCTGTTGAGGCTGCTTCATGGTGCGATTTTTATCCGGGCAACTTATTATTAGTTCCAGGTTTTGTCACACCATGTCGTACCTCAACTGAACGCAAGAAATACATGAAAGCGGTCGCTGTGAGATGAGTATCGAGGTATGATGTAGACAGATTGATATGTGACGTCATAGCGTCAAGATCTGTGTCTAAAATGGCTTATGTATCAGCCAGTATATTTGTGTATTCAATAAATATTTCTGAGGAAAAAAGGGTAAGCTATACGCTTAAATGAAAGGCATGAGAAAATGCCAGGATTATAAGTAAAGTCGATACGGGACTATAACTCCCAAGACAAAGAAGGATGTTAAATTAAAATTATATGAACAAATATAATTGAACAGTTGTTATTCCGGGAGGTATCATTCCCCGAAGATATAAGAATAAAATTAGTAGAATTGTCATACCGGGAAGCGACATACCCCGAAGCTTATGGATTGATGTGGATTTGATTTGTGGATAATTGAGATACTGGGACGTTTAAATTCCCCCAATGTTGATGGGAAAATTATATTGAACTTTTGAACGGGACGCTAAATACCCCGCTGGAAATAGTGATTAATAAATAAGATTATCAAGATATGTGGAAGGGAGAAGTCGAGTGACATGTTTAGAAAGTCGAATCAGATTTAAGCAAGATTGTAACACAGAGAGGGAGCATACATGCCATGTTCGTAATTGTGACCTTGTTAGTGTGTACTTACTCGTTATTAAACTGTTGCCAAATCGTCCAAGCCCAGTAGTTTATTCAATCTCTCAAGGTTAATTTACACCGTTATTAACTTCATGCAGTACTTGAGATGTTGATATGGAAAGGTGTATACAAGACGGGTGGTTGCCAGAATATTCAACAATATAAACCAAAGCAAGATGAATGAATTCTCACTTCTTCAATAACACAATTAGACCCTAGACAACAAAAGAATTCGGGCAATTTCTCCATCCCTTAACAGGAGAGGAATAACTGGGGGCTCAGTCCTGTCAAATAACTGGGAGCTGTCGTCCGATAACTGAAATAACTTACGTCCTGTCAAATAGCTGGAAGCCTGTACGATAACCGGCAGGTAGGTCTACTTGGGACAGCAAGAAACGAATTTTTTTTTCATATTACGAATCTGAAACCAACTGAAGCTGGACTACTGCACGGAACTTGTACGCCGGACTTTGGACATTTTAAGAACTGTACGATCATAATTCGTCAAAAGAAAAGACTGTACATTCACTGTAATTTCACGATGGAAGATGCCATGTAACGGCTACTCCTTGATGATGCATCAAAGATCGTTGACCTGACCTTGAGGACTGTCAAGATTCAACACTGCAACATCAAATTGATTCGGTTCGAACTTTACAACTCTACATTCAAGATTTTAATACTGGCAAAGCACGCAATTTTCGATGTTGAACGATAAAGGACAATCTGGAAAATTTTACTCGATGACGTCATCAAAGCCGGAAAACTTGTTAACAACCGTTGGCTGAAATGGGAGTCAAGAGATGGTTTCGTCCATTTATGAATTCCTGAAGTCGAGGTGTGGCACAAACACACTGATTCCTTATCTGGAGAGGTTCTGAGATATAAGAAAGATAAGTAGAGTTATGAATTGTCTAATGCATGACAGTATTTGACCATTTCAGAAACTTTTGCCAGTCAACATCTAGTCCTACTTGTTACTTCATCTGCATGTTTATTTGTATAAAGTAAATGCTCGCTATTTGTAAATTTTCTTCGGAAATTTTGCAAATGATGATATCCTATTAGGTTATTGTTTGTTGGTTGTCCAGTCAAAGAAAATAACAGTGGAATTTTAGTCTTTGACTGCATAACAGACATCAGTATTTGTCTAGATTGTTTCGTCAAGTCTACGTCATAGACCTATATTTTCATGCACTAATTTACATATTGGGTCACTGTCTGCACAGCTGTTTCTCTATCACTCTTGTCTTAATGTGAAATTTGACGATTTGCTGTTTTTGTTCGTGCTTCTCTGTCTTGTTTATTTTACAAGTAATTATTCTAAGTTGTTGTTGCTTGCCAACATGTATTTGTTTCTTTTATTCCCGTTATATTTGTCGAGTAACGTGCTGTAATTCGACATGTTACTTTATTATCATCATCATTGACTTGTTCCATTCTTTTTCACTGTGCTCGTCTCTCATTCTTGGCATGTTCCTTCATAAGATATATTCAGTCAATGCCATAATCTATTGTACTTAATTAAGTGGGTATTAAGCGGATGGGATTTGAGGCACTTGACGTATTCGAATTAGAACACAAAAATGTCGTCATTATCAGGGGAGATTGACCACTTGGTTTCGGACCATGTCTCTTCTTTTACTCAACCACTTTCCTGAGATACCTTTTCTGTTTAGGAAATCTGGACTTGAGGGTTGGAAATATATGCTGACAAAAATTATCATGATTATTTGGAACGTATGGAACGGAAGGAGCAACGAGATTTAAAGAAGCAGGAGCTTGATCAAGTAAAGGAATTGGAAGAGAAGAAATTGGCTCAACAAGATTTAAAATGAGGGCTATAGATTTGAAAATCCCAAAAGATAGGTGGCCGATTATCTTTTTAGACTACCTCACAGGGGAAGCAATGCGTTGTTTCATGTCAATTGATGAAACAAGTAATCTGATTTTGATATTGTTGCCAATATCACATTGATGGCAAAATTTCAGCTCACTGAGGGTCCCTCTCTTCGATCCAGATTTCCTTCCAGACTTGCAGGTTGGATTGGAGATGTGCCTCTGATTTAGCAATCAGGGCATCATCATCAGCAAATGCCAGCTCCAAGAATTTCTGATTTTGGAGAGTCCATCTCTTCTATTAAATTGTACTTCGGTTCGGAATATAGACCTGTCAGGGATAAAGTTTTATCTTCCTGTACCGCACTGATTTTGTTAGTTTTTTACAGGAGAGAAAGCCAAAATCGTATCAATGAGTATGTCAAGATAAGGTGACAAATATCACCTGTCTTACACAGTGGTGGTCCTGAACAAGGAAATGCTTAAGGTTTCTGTTGATAATTTCTGCAAGACTTGTATGTGTTTCGTACACGACAGAGGAGTAGGTGAATATTCACCGTTGCCAAACAGTCCCAAAGGAGTCCAGAGGGACTCTGTCAAAGGCCTGATTCCAGATCTAACAAAAAAAGATGGATTTTCACTCTTTACTCAAGGGCCTTTTCACTCAACTTCTGAGTGTGAAGATTTTCTGAGTAATTTTAATGCGGTTTTTCGGAATCCGCACTGGACCTCATCCAATTGTGGCTCAGCTAGGCGTCGGAGTCTCTGCTCTAGGATTCTAGCGTAGATTTTACCAGGGACACTGAGAAGGGATATGCCTCTATGGTTTCCACAAGTGTCGATTGTCACCCTTTTTGAAAATTGGTGTTTGATCGCAATCTCGACTTTCGTCAGTTGGTATGGTCTTGTTGCACCATGCTGCCTGTAGGACCTTTAATAGTCATAGGTCGCCTGATGCTCCCATGTACTTGATAACCATTTCTGTGACTCCATTACCATATGCCCTGCTGGAATTTGCCCATCTTGATTTTCTCTAGTGCTGCCCTCAGTTCTTCCATCTTTATGTCATCTTCACCATCATTGGTTTTCTCTTCTGTGCTAGTGGTTATCATTTCTGATGCTTCACCATGCTACCATCCAGGAGTTCTGAGAAATATTCTTTCCATCTTTCCATTACTTCCTTCGGGGCAGTAAGCAATTTGCCTTGCTTGTCCTTTATAAATTTGAGAGGGCATTGTTTTTCCTTCCTCATGTTCTTTAGGGTCTTATAGAACAATTTCTGGTTTTCTTGTGCATCTTTTTCTAGCTTTTCTCCAAATTCTTCCCAGGTCCACGAATGCATCCATGCGCGAGTTTGTCTGCAAACTTCTTTTTTGCTGCTAACTTGCACTTTTTCTCGAAGATTGAAAGTTTTGCTGTTTTTATCTGAGTATCACAATTCTTCATCTATATTTTTCCATTGGTAAAAATGATGTTTTTGTGTTAAGTATTGGCTCCATGTTTTTTCATTTTTATGCCCTTTGACTGCATACTGTCCACCAAGGGTCCACCTTTCTTGCCCAAGTGTTCCCGCATGCTTGCGCTGTCCCATTCACATATGAAGCCTTGAATTTGTTTTACCCAGTCTGCATTAATGTGAGAATTTAAATTTGCTGTTTTTGTGCGTTCTTCAAATCTTGTTTATTTTACAAGTAATTATTCTAAGTTGTATTTGCTTGTCAACATTATTTGTTTCTTTTATGCCCGTTATATTTGTCGAGTAACGTGCTGTAATTCGACATGTCACTTTATTATCATCATCATTGACTTGTACCATTCTTTTTCACTGTGCTCGTCTATCATTCTTGGTATGTTCATTCCTTCATAAGGTATAAATTCAGTCAACAACATAATTTATTGTAATTAATTAATTGAGATTAAGAGGAGTTTTTACACTTGGTGATTCGAATTAGAACACAAGATGTCGTCATTATCAGAATTTATTGAGATGGGTTTGCGTTTAGGCAAATCTGGAGTTGAATTGGAATCATATGCTGACAAAAATTATCATAACTATTTGGAACGTATGGAACGGAAGGAGCAACGAGATTTAAAGAAGCAGGAGCTTGATCAAGCAAGGGAATTGGAAGAGCTAAAAGATTCTTGCTTTGACGCAAAAGAATTTTCGCTTGTATTTTGGTAAGAGAAGAAATTGGCGTCAACAAGATCCGCAAAGAAACAGAATGGAACTTGAAGAGAACAAATTAGTTCAACAAGAATTGGTTCGAAGAGATCAAGAAGCATCTAGAGAACTAAACGCAGGAAAATGGAACTACGTAAGTTGGAACTTTTTAGTGGATCAAGCTCACAGAAATACTATAGAACTTCAGTCATTGAAATTACAGGTTGATAAAGAAAAAGAGATTGAGATTGCAAAGATTAATGCCCAACAAACTGGTGCTAATCCACCAGGTTCTCAGGGTAATAATTTTAAATCCAAAAATTAAATCAGTACCAAATTTTGATGATAAACACGCTGTATGGACTCGTTTAATGAGGTTTAAAATGCTTCGGCTATTTTTGAAATCCAAAAGATAGGTGGCCAATGTATCTTTTCAGACTAACTGCATTTGGGAAGCAATGCGTTGTTTCATGTCAATTGATGAAACAAGTCGATCTGATTTTCATATTGTTGCCAATAGTAATTTGATGGCAAAATTTCAGCTCACTGAGGAGGGTTTTCGATCCAGTTTCACTCTGCAGTTCCGTCCAAGAATGCAGATTTTGCCGAGAGTTTCATCTCTTATATTAAATTGTAATTAGGTAGCTGGATAGCTTTATCGGGTATCAATACATCATTTGATGAATTATTTGACCTAATGCTCAGGGATAAAGTTTTATCTACAAAAAGCGCAGATTTTGTTAGTTTTTTTGCAGGAGAGAAAGCCAAAATCTATCAAACGGATGTCAAGAATTGGGGAGAAAAATACATGTCTGCACATCCAAATCAAAGAAATTCGTAAGGTTTCCTTTGATAATGCATTACCTGTATGTGTCAGATTTGTACCACGAAGGAACTGACCTAAGACCACCGTTCTCGCCCAAGGAGTATAAGAGGGAAAGATATAGGAGTGATTATCGATCTTCATTTCGAGGACGGTACAATTTTCCTCGTCGTCAGTCACCATCTCACTTCGGTGGGTATAGATATTCTAATTACTCTAACCGAGGTCGTGGACAACACTACGGTAATAGCAGTGATGATATACATCACAGATTTGATAGAAGAACTTCAGTAGAACGCTCCAATGGAAATGATAGGTGTCGTTTAAATGAAGTAAACAATAAGCACGGCAAACAATGCAATCACAAACCTGATCACAAAAATGATTGTAAACTGGCAAAAGGGAAAGCAGACCATGCTAACGTCTGTACCCCACTTTGTGGTCACGATAGCCATGTTGAACAGGCTAATGCATGCATTGTACGCTCAAGCAAAGATAACAATTGCACTGAGTGTAATACACTTTATGAGCCAGGTGCTAAAACTAGACTTTTGTGTGGCCATATTTTACCAGCGATGTCTGTCTGCGATTTTATTGGTCGCCTTACATTACACAAAGGTTTTATAGGTGACAGACCAGCCACCATTCTTCGTGACACGGGATGTACGATTGTTGGGATACGGAAATCGTTGCTAGATAAATCATCATTTACAGGAAAGTCACTGAAATGCGTTACTTTTGGAGGTAACATTGAATGGTTTCCCATGGCAAAGGCGGAGATCGACACACCTTTTTATTCAGGGGCTGTACTCGTGTGTGGCTTGGAGAATCCTGTAAGTGACGTGATACTAGGTAACATTCCAGGTGTAAAAGACTGTTCACCTGAGGAAATTGCAGAGTGGGTCAGCAAGCACCCATTGATGGCGAATGCGGTCACTACAAGAGCTCAGCATGAAGCAAGCATTTTGACCGATGCATCTCCATCTGTCATGGAGGAGACGCCACTGAGAAATGCTCAAAACATTTCTCCGACTATCTTTACACAAAAACAAAATGAGGATGAATCTTTAAAGAAATTATTCACTTTGGCTGAAATAAAACAAATTAAGATTACTAAAAGCTCATCATACTGGTTTGAGTTTCACAACAAGGTTTTGATCAGATGTTTTAAAAAGGGAGATGATCATGTAAAGAAACAGATTGTGGTACCAAAAAGTTTTAGACCTTTAGTTTTAAATACAGGTCATGATGTTCCTATGGCAGGACACTTAGGTCGTAATCGGACTTTGTTTCGAATTACTACAAATTTTTATTGGCCTGGTATCAACACAGATGTAAAAAGATATTGTAGATCTTGTCATACATGTCAAAAAGTCGCACACAGGGGTAAGAACCAGACTGCACCCTTGCAAGTCACAGATGTGCCTGTGCGCGCATTTAAGAAACTAGCTATAGACATCATCGGTCCATTGTCTGTAATGTCGGATCGAGGTTTTCAATATATTTTAACGTGCATCGATTTGTGCACTAGATGGCCTGAGGCCATACCGTTAAAAAACATTAATACCATATCAGTTGCGGAAGCTTTGAACTTGATTTTTACAAGGATAGGTTTTCCTGAGGAAATACTGTCGGATAGAGGGACACAGTTTAAGTCGGAACTTATGAGCGCGATAGAAAGCTTATATTGCATAAAACATTCATTCACAAGTCCTTATAGACCAAGTGCAAATGGGGTTTGTGAAAGATTTAACGGCTCTCTTAAGTTAATGCTGGGGAAGGTTACTGATGCACACCCGCGGGATTGGGATAAGATTCTCCCATCGGTTCTCTTTGCTTACAGAGAGATCCCTCAGGAGAGTACTGGGTTCTCTCCCTTTGAACTCGTGTATGGCGCGAATCCGAGAGGTCCGTTATATCTATTGAAGGATTTAATCCTTGGTACTTCTCAGGATGACGCAACTCGCAGTAGTTACGAGTTCGTTGTTGATTTACGACAAAGGTTAGTGGATGCATGTCAGATCGCATCACAGAGTATTCAAACGGCAACTCAAAGATCGAGGTTGCTACATAACCAATCTCGTACCCTAAGATCTTTTATCCCAGGGGATGAAGTCTTACTGCTCTTACCTATTAAGGAAAATAAGTTGTTAATTTCATGGCAGGGGCCATACAAAGTAGTGAAAAAGATCACAGATGTTGATTACTCAATTGATATTAAAGGGAAAATTAAAACGTATCATCTAAATATGTTGAAATTATACACGCCAAGACCAGCTGAATTGGTGGATGTCTTGGATGAGGTTCATCGATCCTCATGCGCGGTTGTTCAGTCTGAGGATGCTACATCTGATATTCCGTTGGAATTTACTTTACCTTCTATTTCTGCTCATGAAACGTGGCAGGATGTTTCTATTTCTTCATCACTTTCGCATTCTGAACAAATTCAGATCCGTGATGTTTTACGTTCTTTCTCTGACGTATTTTCAGAACATCCAGGTCATACTGACTTAATATCTCACGAGATTGTGATCACTGATTCTACTCCGATTAAAATCAGACCATATCCTATTCCGATTCACTACAGAGATAAGGTGGATAAAGAAATCTCAGATATGCTTAAAATGGGTATCATTTCACACTCTTCATCTTCGTATTCTTCTCCAATGGTATTGGTGAAGAAACCAGATGGATCTTTACGCATCTGTATTGATTTTCGGAAACTAAATCAAGTTACAGTCACAGATGCTGAGCCAATTCCAATTTTGGAAGATCTTCTTCCACAGCTGGCTAACGCTACATTCTTTACTAAACTAGATTTGGCAAAAGGATACTGGCAAATTCCGTTGTCTGAAAATTCTAGACATTTAACAGCATTTTCCACACCTAGAGGTTTATTTGAATGGAATTATATGTGTTTCGGGTTGGTGAATGCACCTGCGACATTTGTTCGCATGATGCGCCGTTTGGTTGGCGATAGACCCGATATCATCACATATATAGATGACATTTGTTTATTCCATAACACATGGGAAGAACATATTGTAGGTTTCATTTCTTTGCTAGAACAGCTTAGAAAGCATCATTTGACAGTTAGACCTTCGAAAGTACAGATAGGTTTTCAGGAAATATCTTTCCTGGGTCATAAAATCGGTAATCATCGGCTTTATCCTTCGGATAGTCTGGTGAATAAAATCCTGAACATTCAGATACCGAAAAATAAGAAAGAGGTCCGTAGTCTGTTAGGGCTCATTAACTATTATCATAAATTTATTCCGGACTTTTCGTCTATCTCTGGTCCTCTTTCGGAGTTGACGCGCAAAGGTGCTCCTCTTAAATTATTGTGGTCAAAGACTTGTCAGTTAGCATTGGATAAGATTAAAATACTATTCGCGAATCATCCTATTTTGATTCTGCCAGATATCCATGAACCCTTCTATATTCGCACAGACGCTTCTCAGATGGGAATCGGTGGCAGTTTGATGCAACTTGTCAACGACGTACTCCATCCTTGCTTCTTTGTGAGCCGGAAGTTGTCTGCAGCAGAGAAGAAATATTCGGCGGGAGAAAGAGAGCTCCTTGCTCTTGTCTGGACTATATCAAAACTTTCTCGCTACTTGCTCGGACGAAAATTTTACGTTGAAGTCGATCATCATCCTTTGACGTCAATGAAACCGAAAGCGTTTAAGAACTCAAGAATCTACAGATGGTTTCTGCTACTGCAACAGTTTTCTTTTGAAATCAAGCATATACGCGGTGAGGACAATTGGTTAGCTGACTTGTTGTCGCGATTTGCAACTCACCAGGACTGATATATTTCACATGGAACTTTGCATCCAGGTTTATGGTTCCAGTTTGTTTGGACATCATATTGTGTCTTCTGGACTTGCTATTTCGTCCGGATATATGGACTCAAATTTTATTGCAATTTTGTTTATTTAATAATTGCTCTTCATAGTTTTATGTATATATGTCAAATTCCTGATACTTCTCATTAGATTGCTTGTCTGTAAGGTGTATCCGTACGTAAGATTGCTTAAGGTTATACCCTGCAGGATCTTGCGCGTTTCCTGAAGTAAACGCTCGGGAGCGTGAGGGGTAATGTTGAGGCTGCTTCATGGTGCGATTTTTATCAGGGCAACTTATTATTAGTTCCAGGTTTTGTCACACCATGTCGTACCTCAACTGAACGCAGGAAATACATGAAAGCGGTCGCTGTGAGATGAGTATCGAGGTATGATGTAGACAGATTGATATGTGACGTCATAGCGTCAAGATCTGTGTCTAAAATGGCTTGTGTATCAGCCAGTATATTTGTGTATTCAATAAATATTTCTGAGGAAAAAAGGGTAAGCTATACGCTTAAATGAAAGGCATGAGAAAATGCCAGGATTATAAGTAAAGTCGATACGGGACTATAACTCCCAAGACAAAGAAGGATGTTAAATTAAAATTATATGAACAAATATAATTGAACAGTTGTTATTCCGGGAGGTATCATTCCCCGAAGATATAAGAATAAAATTAGTAGAATTGTCATACCGGGAAGCGACATACCCCGAAGCTTATGGATTGATGTGGATTTGATTTGTGGATAATTGAGATACTGGGACGTTTAAATTCCCCCAATGTTGATGGGAAAATTATATTGAAGTTTTGAACGGGACGCTAAATACCCCGCTGGAAATAGTGATTAATAAATAAGATTATCAAGATATGTGGAAGGGAGAAGTCGAGTGACATGTTTAGAAAGTCGAATCAGATTTAAGCAAGACTGTAACACAGAGAGGGAGCATACATGCCATGTTCGTAATTGTGACCTTGTTAGTGTGTACTTACTCGTTATTAAACTGTTGCCAAATCGTCCAAGCCCAGTAGTTTATTCAATCTCTCAAGGTTAATTTACACCGTTATTAACTTCATGCAGTACTTGAGATGTTGATATGGAAAGGTGTATACAAGACGGGTGGTTGCCAGAATATTCAACAATATAAACCAAAGCAAGATGAATGAATTCTCACTTCTTCAATAACACAAATAGACCCTAGACAACAAAAGAATTCGGGCAATTTCTCCATCCCTTAACAATATCTACCCCCCCCCCCCCTTTTTTTTTTTGCTGCTTCATATGGAATTGGAACTATGTTGTGGGGCTTGACATAGTTAGACAGCCGATAGGATAGTCTGGCGCTCTCTCTTCCAAACCTCTACACCTCACGGTAGAAGGGGAACGACTAAGTAAGTAAGTAAGTAAGTTAATGATTATAAGATGCGGAATTGAAAAGTGTTAGAAAAGAATGCTAACAAATACACACACACACACACACACACACATATATATATATATATATATATTATATATATATATGGAATTGGAACTATGTTGTATATATATATATATATATATATATATATATATATATATATATATATAGATATATATATATATATATATATATATATAAATATATATATATATATAATTTTTCCATTTCTTATTAAAAAAAAAAAGCTAACCAACAATGTCTTTGTCCTGCCTCATAGTACAAAGCTGTAGCATTGTAAAGTATGAATAAACATGACAAACTTTACATTGTGCAGTCTGTTATGTTTTGTGTGCATGTGTCAGCGAGTTTATGTTTGTCTGTTAATCACTTTTCTTTGAATACAGTTAGGTTAATAAATAGATAACAACAGATATTTTCATTTGAAACCATTCTTTCTCTCCACATACTAGAAAGATATACCGTACTATGGTTATGTTAATTGTGTCTTTAGCATCAAGCGATTTTCAGGAGTTAAAAAATCTGGTTTTCCAAATGTGAAGAAAGATAGCCGTTTTTACGATACTGTTATTACCATTTACACCTCATTCATAGTATGTTATATCAAACATTCCTTTCCTTGTTTAAACAGGAAAATGTTATGTTTTACAAAATTAACAAAACAATCTCCACATGTGAATGTTTGTATGCTGTATTTCGTGACATCATGCAAGAAAATTCAGATCTTCATTTCAGAAGATTGACAACATTGCATATCTTAATGCATTTATGTGAACCAGCTGTTTTTTCTATGCTGAGACTAAGCTCCGAGCTACCAGTACAGTATCTACACATATTCTCTTTCCCATCACTTCCAAACTCCCACATGGTTTTCTGACGATTTAAGAGACATCTGAAAGATTGGGTGTGATTCATTTGTTTTCATTCCGTCTGAAACTTAACATGTCATAGACGGAGTGGCAGTGGAGACATATGCCAACATTTTACCTTCTTATTTTGTTTGTTTGTTTCTTTTTCTGCACTTATTCTGCACTTTATTTCACCTCTGTCTCAAGCAAGATTAGTTCAAATGGACTTATATTTTAATGCACTGAATATTTATTACTGACGGACTTTATCTTCTTATATCTGAAAAAAATGCTGCTTGTTCTCAAATGTGTATGGCTATTACTGTAATAAATAGTAGGATGTAGTAAATGTTACATTACGGATCAGATGGAGCGCCATCTTCACATCGATGGTTGGCTGTATACAATTTTCAGTTTTCTGTCTCTAAACCTGCTGTCAGACCCCTTTTATTCCATCTCATCATGTTTAATTCTCACTTCAGGAGTTATAAAAACTGTTATCAACGTGCCCATTTGCCTTCAGCCTTGCTTTCCACTAGTTTATTTTTTTATATTTTTGAAAAAGGGGGAGAGCATTGTTTTCGATTTCAGAATATTTTTATTATTATTTCCAAAATATTTTGGTTGTCTGATTTTGGTATCTTTAGTTGTTTCTTATTTTATTCCGAAGTTTTCCAGGACCTACTGTTTCCTTTGAAACATGTACACATGTAGGGCTTCAGTTCTTGTTTAGTCTCCAAGTTTCCTCAACATACAGTATTAAAGTAAATCTTGATGATTCTTTTTATTTTTCCCTATCATTTTTTTTTCAGACACTTTGGTATTTGTCACATTCTTGAAAGAATATCTGGGATTTCATTTTTTTATTATTATTTTATCCCCAGTATTTCTGATTATGGTGCATCTCTCTCTCTTTTGTCTGTCTGTTCTTTTGTCTGTCTGTTCTTTTGTCTGTCTGTTCTTCACATTAACTGCATCAAGTAACATATTTTACCTTGTCAGTGACAGTGTGTGAAGGATTAAAAAAAAAATTAGTTCACTAGTTATTGCAACTTTCGTTATGCATTTTCATTTGTCAGCATAATGTCATCTGCATATGTAACACTGTCATAATTCCATCACACTGTTATCTAAATGTTTTAGCATTTATTTGAGCACCATGCACCTTTGATAAGCTACAATCCAATTTCAGACAGGGAATTTCTTTTTGTTTTACACGCTTTTATTTAACTTCACTTGTATGTCACTGTCATGTCACTTTCAAATCTTGCAATCGATTTTTCAATCACTTCCAGATGAGCAATAGTTCTGAAACTTGGCATAGTTGTGTATTCCCTATGAGAATACAATGATCAGTCAATTATTTAATAATTTAATATTGTAATTATGACATTATGAGTAATTAAAGTTTTTCGTAAAGAAATGTAAACAAATCAAGGGCATAATCAAGTTAGTTAAAAATTCAAGAGTACGTGGTGTGCTTTATTTTTCTATGCGTAAAACAGGGAAGTACTCAAACAAGTGTCTAGCTAAATCAAGGGAAACAATTCCAAATTTGTCTAACACTAAAAGGAAAAAAAAAAGAAAAAATATTTTAAACACGTGCTTTTAATGCACTAAAAACCAAAAATAATTTTTCAAGGAGTTTATAGCTTGCAATCAAAAAATGTAATATCAAATTGACAAAAAGCGCGGGGCGCTGATTCTGCATGAAATTAACTTAAGCTTTATACTTCATTAGACACTTACGGATAAAATATATGATAAGCGCCCCACGCTTTTTGCCAATTTGATGTTACATTTTTTGACGCAAGCTAAAAATTCCTCGAAAAATTATTATTGGGTTTTTAGTGCATTAATTTAAAATAACAATGGCCCGTTTTAACTGTATTAGCTTTTTTTTGTTGTTGTTCAAAGAAGACCATATTACTTAAGTTTATGATTTTGTCATCTATTTCGTTGCCACGCGTTTACAGCGTCCTTTGAATTTTTCTCTTAACCTATTTGATTTTTTTATTTTTCCTCTTTCAGGATGAGTTCTCGTCCAGGACACTCAACCGATTAATTGTTTCCTGAGAGTGTGCCCTATCCACTTCTTATTTCCCTTTTTAATCCCCAGTTAGATTGGTTTTGTCTGGTTCTGTGACACTGGACTGTATTTGTTATCATACCTGACCATTTGATAGGGAGGATGTGATATTGGCTTTTGTTAGTGTCGGCAGTTTAGACATCATCATCATCATGTGACGTATTCTTTCCAGAACGCTGTCTCCATTACAGCTGCTCTGAACGCATCACGATTCTGGGCAAGTCGACCTGCATCAGCCAAAGACAAGTTCAGACTCTCTGTGATGTCCTGGGTCCACCGTCGTCTAGGTCGACCCCTTCCCATTTTTCAGGGACCATGCCTTCCATCACTGTTTTTTCCAGACAATTATGTCTTTTTATATGACCGAAAAATTTCAGCTTCCTTATTGCGATGGTATTTAGGAGCCAATGTTCCTGTACGTTTAGTGAGTGAAGTACTTCTCTGTTGGTCTTTTTTTCTGTCCAGTTTATTCTCAACATCCTTCTGTAGCATTTCATTTCGAATGATGTAATCTTCTTTGCAACTGTTTTATTGAGTGTCCAAGTCTTGCAGCTGTATGTTGCTACTGGGAATATACATGCTCTGATCAGTTGTAACTTTGTTTCTTTGCTTGTGCCTTGCCATAGGTTTTTCATCTGTATTAGTTTATGTGAAGCAATTGCAAGTCTTCTTTTAATTTCTACTGCACAGTCGCCAGAGCTGTTGATGATTGATCCTAAGTATTCGAATTCATTAACACTTTCCAGTTCTTCGTTATCAATTTCAATTTCTGGTTTGGTCTTTACTTTGTCTGTTGTCAATACTTTGGTCTTCTTGGTGTTTAGGTATAGATTCTGGGCCTCGCTGTGTTTTTTGGTGGACAGAATTAATTGTTCAAGTCCTTCTGGGTTGGTCGATAGGAGGACTGTGTCGTCAGCATATCTGATTTCCGGGATCTGGTACCCGCCGATGTTAAATGAGTCAAACTCTGTGTGTTCTTGGTCATCTCTTACGTTTCTCATGATATTCTCGGCATAAATGTTAAACAGGTAAGGGGAAAGGGTACAGCCTTGTCTTACTCCTTTCTGTACTTCAAACCATTCTGATGTTTCCCCCTCTATTCTTACGGCTGCCTGTTGTTCTTGGTACAGCAGTGCGATAAGTTGTATAAGGTGGTTTGGAAATCCCATATTTTTCATAATAGCCCATAACTGCTGATGTTGTACACAATCGAAAGATTTGGTGTAATCAATGAAACAAGTATGTAGGTCAACGTTGAATTCTCTACACTTTTCTGTGATGATCCTCATGTTGAATATATGATCTCTAGTGCCTCTACCTGGTCGAAAACCCGCCTGTACTTCGTTTATTTCTGTTTCCAGCTTTTGTTACATCCTTTTCATTATGATTTGTAATAGTATTTTGCTGGCATGGCTTATAAGAGCTATAGTTCTGTAGTTTGTGCACAGTTTCAGGTTGCCCTTTTTTGGCAAGGGTATGTAAATTGATCTTTTCCATTCCTTGGGCCAAATTCCACTTTGCCAGATCTTGCAGCATAATGCATGGTATATAAGAGCGCTGAATTCTCCTCCTGCCTGTATCATTTCAGCTGTTATTTCATCACAACCAGGAGATTTTCCACTTTTTAAGTGTTTGATTGCGTTCCGGACTTCCTCTATGGTAGGTTCTGGTTCACGTTCCGCTTCATTCATGACGTTGTTATCTGCCGCTTTGTTTATTTCCGTATACATTTCTTGACAGTACTCCTTTCATCTGTTCAGAATATCTTTACGTTCTGTTAGAGTGTCGCCTTTCTTGTCGTTTATTGCACGAGGTGATGATTTAAAGTTGCTGTTCTTCAATGTTCTTACTTCAGAAAACATATTCTTACTCAATCCCTTTTCGCGCATTTCCTCTATTTTCCTGCAGGTGTCGTTTATGTATTGTTGTTTGTCTTGTCTTGTCGGCAGTTTAGACAAAGAAGCAATAATTGCTTGGGGACCATCCATAAAAGACGTCCACAAAATTCTGGCATTTTTTAACCCTCCCCTCCCCTATGTCCACTTTTGTCCACTTTTGATTGACCCCCCCCCCCCCCCCCGCCCCCCCCCCCCCCCCCCCCCCCCCCCCCCCCCTCTCCCCCTCCCCTCCCCCTCCCCCCCCCCCTTGTGGACGTCCACTCCACATGGTCTTGATTAAACACATAAGCTTAAATTTTTAGTCACCTACCTATACTTAAAACTTAGTTTAGTTCTATATAATACATCATTTGTATACAGATAACTCAGTTTAATTATGTGAAACATGAGTTACTGTTACGACATGTTTAATCATGTTGGCCACTACAACATGTTAGCATTTTAAAGTTACGCTTTAACATATTGGTGGGCTGTAAACAAAAGATATTTTGGGCTTAAAGACATTTTTATTGAACGCGAATTTTTATGGTTGTCTATGGTTAGACATGACGTGGGGCGTTGTTATGCTACCGCATGACAACGATCTTTCTTCACCCTTCATATTTTGGAATCAGTCAAATACAGACGTGTTCTTCAACGCTTCCATTATATTGTAGTCGTGCAGATGTCCTTATTGAAAACAGGCCAAGGGGTCGGCAATATTATTAATGAAGGAGCAACTTATTTGATGCATATCTTCCCTTGGATTGGGAATAGAAGGGAGTAATTTATTATTATTAATTAATCATTCGCCACACCTCTAGGTATCACTATCGGATGTTCCGTTCGTCGGCATTGCGTATATACAGCCTAGTTTTGTTGACGATACAGATATCAATCTAAAGGACTGCACTGAACAGTAATGGACTATGTCGTAAATTTATTTTGAGAGAAAGAGTCTTAGAAATAGTGGTCCTGTTTAGAGTGGAGAATGATGGTGAGGCTCAGTGATAATAAGGGTTAGAAAGTAAATAGTTGCTTCACAGAGTGCTGGGGAGAGTAAGGACAGACTTATTTACGACAATCGTTCCTCTCAATCTTCTCCTCAAACTCTCCTGGTCAAACAATTATTTGCCAGTTTCCATACACACACCTACGCTCACACCGATTTGGTGCTTCAAACCCACAGACGCACGTGAATACAAACTATATTAAACAGATATGGGAAATTTGGGCTTTGGTATTCCAACACAGTACTAAATAAGTTTATGCTGTTTATTAACATTAAAATCAGTCACAAAAATTATCATGTGTTACAGGAAAAATATCATAAGTACATAAAATACAAATAACAAGGTTGGGGGGTGTGTGTGAAGAAGATTGGTATCGACTAAGCCCTTCCCGCTTGTATTAGACAAAGATAAACCCCGTCCAAAGATAGATAGTTATCAGGAACATAGGTAAGGTAACCCAACAGTGAATTTAATTACTCTGAAAAAGGTGTTACAATATTAGGTATGGGTGGTAGAAAAAATCCTGTTATTCCAAATTGTTTTTCCCTTTACTAAGCAACTGAAAGGGGGGGGGGGGGGGGGGAGGAGGGGGGGGGGGGGGGGGGGGGAGTGGGGGGGGTAAACAGAGTTAACAAAATATCCCACTTAAAGGAACAATGCAGGGTATACAGAAAATGTATTACCCGGTAGGCAAGTTAACAAATGGTTTGCAAAAATTAGATCTCCTGTCATTCATGCACGCTTGTGAGGGCCCACACTCATATGCTCACACTCACTTACCGATTGTAGCATCAGGCACTCCATAGAATTATATAAACAGCAATTACACTCTTGACATATGAAAATGTCTGGTACTTCGATGTCCCGTCCCAGATTTAGCGAGGTTGGCTGATAGCAAATATTCCCACTTATCGCCGGACGTGAAGCCTAAGAGTTCTTGTGTTTTATTATATAAAAAGGAGTCTATGGGATGGCACTGTCACAGTTCGATACAGGGGTGAGAATGGCGTGGTCTCTTTAATTTCGCCGCTGGTGGTAAAATTCCTTCAATGCGTGATGATAGCAGCTGACCGGTAAGTTTTAAATCCAGTGAGGAAAAACTAGGCCCAGTCACAGTTCAGGTAAATATGTACTCTCTCACAGTAGAGCAGTAAATAAAATATCGCTACTGGCAACTGTTCTTCTTCCAGTTTATCTTACAGATTGGCAATTTAATTTGATGGTTTATTTAAATGTTCTTGGGTAGGCTTTCTTTCATGTAATTATGATAACTAGGCCGCATCGGACCGCCACAAGATTATATTTAAAATGTTTCATCAATATATCTGGAAGTTTAAGAACTGAGTCTGGAAGACTCTGTATGATTTCTTTATTGCTGGGATCGCAATCCGACTTCTGCACGGCATTTTTTGGGACCGGGTTTGCCTTCCCTCTTCGATCCGTACTCGCTCAGCCAGACTGCACTGCTGCAGACTGTTTCCAGGACCACCACGTGGAGGTGGAGTATGGTCTTGACCAGCTCTGGTTCGCTGATCCTGATGCAAGCAGTCAAGCTATGGGTCGCTGACTGCATTCTCTATTGCTGCATCTTTGGGTCTCGGAAATAATATAATAGATATATCATTAAATTTACCACTGGAACTTTTGAGATGAGTTTAATTTAATAGATTTAAAAAAAACCCACAAAATCCAGTGAAATAAAATGAAAGCACTAGTCCACTGATCACTTTAACAAATATATTATACCGTGCACAGAAAAAGAAATCACTCCAATGTAGCCACCAATTCAGATGGAATTCTAGCAAAATTCTACTATAGCTAGTGAATCTTAAATCTCTGGCGAACGAATGATAAAATGGCTTTCTTCGTGGTCTGTATATATCTAACTGAAATGCAAGATTGGGGGGACATGTTAGAATTTGACACCTTTTTAGATCTCAGGAGACTTTCGGGGTTCTGACCGCCAGACTAAAGAGAGATGCCGCCCCTGGTTTTCCGTATCTCCGTTCGCTGCGTCCGCTTCGGCTTTCCCGTTCGCTCCGTCTTTTCGAGCGGTGTTCTGGTTGACACAGAGATGCAAAATGCCAGCAAGAAACTTGCGTCGTTCGTTTCAGGGACCACTACTGCCTTTGATTGCATGCCGCTAGTCTTTCCTGAGATCCCTCGTTGCCTGTTTGATCGTGTGCCGCTACTTTCGTTTGATTCTGGCAACGCCCCCCCCCCCGGCCCGGTTCTGACCAAGTTAATGAAAATAACTGCATATGATTGCTCAAGAGATATCCGTGGGCGTGATTTAACCTCTCCTTAAATCAATGCGATGACCAGAATGTACGGTAGATAAACTGTCCACATATTAATCAGCAAACGTGTTGACAATCTGCGTGGAAAGGTTGCATGCTAATGAGTCCAGGTGGAAAAAATCCCGTTTGACGAAAAGTTTACAAGAATATTCGGGGGCACTGATGTTATCCAAAGGGGTCGTTACGAAGGATCGTACCATATCATCCAACACTTCAGGGTCAGCTGAGTTCGTCTGTCACAATCGTCCCCTCTTTTGAGACATGGAAACATCTTTTCATGTTTGATTTCTGACAATGAAGCTGCCCTGATCGGTAGCTTTTGGATGATTGGTATCTTCAACTTTCTCCTCTTCCTCCATAGTCCAGTTTCTACTCAGGAAATCCGCCCCGACATTCTGTTTTCCCGGAATATATTCCACTTTGAAAGAATAAAAGCTTAAAAGAAGGGCCCAACGCATGATCCTTGTGTTAAATTCTTTATTGGCACTAAGAAAGGCTAACGGAGCGTGGTCTGTTTGCACCTGAAAGATGTACCATAGAGAAACTCATGATGGCGTCTGATACCGTCAATCAGAGCGAGACATTCTCTTTCAATTACGCTGTAGTTCCGTTCAGCTTTATTTAATTTCCGACTGCCATAGGCAACTGGAAATAGCATGTTCGGGTCACTGTCATCGGCTTGAAGCAGTGTTGACCCGATGCCCTGACCTGACGCGTCGAACCGCAGTACAAAAGGTTTCTTGAGGTCAGGCAACCTCAAAATGGGGTATGCAGACAACTGTCCTTTCAAAGTGCTGTACGCGTGTTCGCACTTTTGATCCCAAATGACCTTATCAGGACAACCTTTCTTTGTGAGGTCAGTCAGAGGTGCCGTCAGTCCGTTGAAGTTCTGGATGTATTTCTGATAATATGCACATAGTGATAGGAACGAACGAGTGTCCTTCTTGGTTCGGGGTCTTTTAGCTGCAATTATTTTCTCCACGTTTTTCTTAACGGGCCAACTACAGCCGTGAGAAATAGTATGCCGCAGGAAGTCTAGCTTTTCAAACCCGATGAGACATTTGCTAGGTCTGGCTGTGAGACCAGTCTCCTGTAGTCTCCTGAGGAGCATAGCAACCGTAGCAATATGTTCGTCGTAGGTTTGCGATGCAATTAATGTCATCCATGAAATTATGGATATGGGGACTTTGCAAAGGTTCTAGAAGCTTCCTCATCATCCTGGTGAACACTCCTGGTGCGTTATGCAATCCGAACGGCATCACATTACATATGTAATGTCCTTCACTAGTGCTGAAAGCTAACAAAGGTTTAATTTCCTCCTTGACTGGTATTTGATAATAACCTTTACTGAGGTCAATCTTGGAGAAAATCTTTGCTTTGCTGAGCTTGGTGAACAACTCAGAAACAGTTTGGAGGGGTTCGGGCTGGAATTCCGTTACAGCGTTTAGCAGCCGGTAATCTATACACAGCCGAACTTCCTTATTGGGCTTCTGCAACAGTACTACACTGGAACTGTAAGGAGATGTAGACTCACTGATAATTCCTGCCTGACGTAGCTTGTCTATTTCTCTGCGAAGTGCATCAGCTTTTGCGTACGGGATGGGGTAAACTCTGGTTCGAACAGTTGTCTCGTTTGTTAATTTCATATCAAATTCGATGAGATTTGTTCGACCAGGTACATCCGTTAAGACTGCACTGTACTGTTTTAGTAGCACCCTGGTTTCTGTTTGTTGTTCTGGTGAGACATTGTCGCCGAACTTGACATCTTTAAAGGATTCTGTGGGCTGCAATGGGTACTCCATGCAACCATCATCATCGTCCTCGTCTTCCGTTGCTATGGCGACAGCCAGGAGATGCTCGGAGGATGGCACCGGTCTTTCCAAATATTTCTTAAGGAGATTTACGTGAAAGACCTTCTCTTTTCCTTCAATGGAGATCTTGTAATTGGTGCGTGAGATCTTTTCAAGGACGATAAACGGTCCTTGCCATCCGATGCGAAGTTTATTGCTTCCGGTTGGAAGTAGCAACAAAACTTTCTCCCCTGGTTGTAGTTCTCTCTCTTTTGCAGCTTTGTTGTATCTTTTAGCATGTTTAGCGCGGGCTTTCTTAAGGTTGGTCGTAGCTAGATCCCATCCTAGCTTTAGCCTTTCCTTAAGCTCAGATACATACTTGCTTGCAGAGACGACTGTCTCGTCAGCCTTTTGGTCTGTCAGGGACCGAAATAAGGCTTCTAGTGGCCCCTTAATAGGTCTGCCTAATAAAAGTGTAGCTGGCGCGAATCCCGTAGACGCTTGGGGAACCTCTCTGTAGGTGAATAAGGCAGCAGATATATATAGGTCCCAGTCTTCCGGTTTCTCCTGACCCAGCTTACGTAACATCATGGTGAGGCTGCCGTTAAAACGTTCCACGAGCCCCTTTCCGGCCGGATGGTAGGAACTTGTGTGGATATGTTTGGCCCTCAAGATCTTAAGGATCTCCTCCATTAACAGGCTAAGGAATTGGGATCCATTGTCCGTCAAAACTTGCACGAGGGCTTCTGCGACACGCTTGGAATCTGTGCATGTTAGCGGTATAGCTTCGGCTCACATTGTGCAAGTGTCGACTAAGGTCAGGATAAACCTGTTCCTTCTTTTGATCCTTTCCAGGGGTCCAATGATGTCGACAGCAACCCCTTCAAATGGAGTACCAACTATTGGCATTTGCCCCATAGGTACTGGGGGTGTCAAGTGCTTTGGTGCCACACGTTGGCACTGGGCGCAGGATTTCACGTACCTGATAATTTCAGAGTTCATTCCTGGCCACCAATAGTGGTTTTTATTCGCTGAATAGTGGCGTTTTGTCCCATATGTCCGCTAAAGGGAAGAGAGTGCCCCATTTCTTAGATCTGGCTTCTGTACTGCGTTGGTACTAGGTACTGGTTATTCCCTGTATCAGGGTCGCCCGTTCTACGATACAATACACCATCCTTAGAAAAGATGTCTCCGTGGTGTCTGGGGTCCTTAGCCATGGGCAGTTTTCTAAAGCAGGACTCCAGAGTAGGGTCATTTTGTTGCGCCTCCATCAGTTCATTCGGCAACAAATTTGGCGCAGGCTCCCTCTCCTTCTTAGTTTGCCCTCTTGTGGTTACCGCTGCAACAATCGGCTCCTTAGGTCTCCCAATAAACACGTATCTACATTCCAGGATAACTGGGTAGATGGGATTATCCATTATGGCCGCTTTAATAACACCTCTGACAAAATCAGAGTGTATTTCTACCAGTGTGATAGGAAGCGTCCTGAGTGCATCACTCCTGAAAACTCCACTAAGTTTGACGGTTTCCTCTGTCTCCTGACCTGGTTTGACTAGGTGTCTGGCGACAATACAACTAAAACTTAATCCAGTGTCAAAGAGACAAGTAGTTGAGGTACCATTCAAAATTACAGTTCCTCGCGT
Organism: Oreohelix idahoensis; assembly: GCA_024509875.1. Lineage (NCBI taxonomy): Eukaryota > Metazoa > Mollusca > Gastropoda > Stylommatophora > Oreohelicidae > Oreohelix > Oreohelix idahoensis. Next base: position 115,664 of record JAMPIV010021767.1, on the reverse strand, counting down.
TGAGGGTCTGTCCCTTTCAGGTTGAGAATCACTGACATTGACTCTACCTTGCGAGGCTGTATGCATGCATCCGATGCGGTTTGGCCCGGCGTGCTTGCCTTGATCAGACGCCCCTGGTGTAGGGGACTTCCCTTTTCCTTGACCTTGGTGGCCGCGCTGCCACGTAGGCTTGGTGGGTTGATCAGAATTGTTGTTTGGGGGAAATCGGGTTTTGTAGAATTTCGATTTTTCCTGGGGAGGTCTTTGGGTATTGTTATCTCGTTGGCTATACTGCTGAGAAGAATTACAAGAATAGGATGACTGCTCTAGATTTTGTTTACGAGATGGCTCATCTGTGGGTTTACGTTTAGTGCTGGGAAGTTCGGCCATTGTATTGGTATAGCGTTCTGCCTTATTGAGGATGTCCTCAAGCCTGACTGCGCCCTGTTCAGCCAAAAATCTACGGGTTTCGTTTGACAAAGTTGACTTTATCTGTTCCACAAGAACAAGTTCAAGTAATCCCTCATATGTAAGAGGTAGGTCAGATAATTCAATGCACTTTATCAAATAGCCCGTGAGACATGAAGAGAACTGAGGGAATGTTTCCGTACTCTCTTTCCGGCTGTTTCTGAACATTTGCAGAAATTTTCGGGCGGTCATCTCAAACCGTTCCAGCAAGGCCTTCTTCAGCATGTCGTAATCATGTTGGTTGGTTCCCAGCTTTGTGTACACATCATAAGCATTACCTTTTAATGACGTTGAGAGTTTAAGTGCCCAACGGAAACTCTCTAACCCATACAGATTTGCGAGCCTCTCGAATTTCTCTAGGAAGGTGTCTATTTTTTCATTGGGGCTAGGAAAAGACTCTAAAGCAAAAGACATCGCAGTTAATTGGGCAGATTGAGTGCTGGAGAGATCCATTGACTGAGACAAGGGCGAAGACGGCTCTCCGTTATTCGAAGTAGAAACGCCCCGACTCTCTAAAGCCCTAAGCGCCAGTTTGTGCTGTCTCTCCCTCTCTCTCTCTCTCTTTCTCTCTCTCTCTCTCTCTTTCCATGCGAGCTTCCATCTCTGCTTCAATTTTCTTCTGTTCCAATAGGCGTTCTTCCACTTCTTTCTTCTCAGCCCTCTCTTTTTCTTGCTCCGCGTCCTACCTTTCAAGTTCCTGGTTGACGAATAAGTTCGCTGCTTCGCCCTCTAATCCTGATTCCTTCGCTTCCAGCCTCAACATGGATCTCATCCTTATCCTTTCTGCCATGATCAATGAACTGGATGCTTCTACTACAAGGCGTCTTTAGCTAAGCTCAACTCTAGTAACTTCAAAAACCTTTAGTGACTGTAAAAACAATCACGCAATCCCAGCAAATCTTATAAAGAAAAATTTAATTTTTCTCTGCCAGAGAATAATTTAAATAACAAATATTTTTGTTTATCCGTAATTTCCTACTGCTGTGGAAAGAAAACAACCTGTAAATATGCTGTGTGGGCGACCCAAATACTAAAAGGCGTTGTCTAGGGGTGTAATCTAATTTATTTCCCTAATTCACAAAGACAGATCATTCACACTCTATCTAGTTAGACCCAGACTTTAATCAGACTCAAAAATATCTTTATCCCGGCGAGCCAGCCAAATATTGTCGTAAATTTATTTTGAGAGAAAGAGTCTTAGAAATAGTGGTCCTGTTTAGAGTGGAGAATGATGGTGAGGCTCAGTGATAATAAGGGTTAGAAAGTAAATAGTTGCTTCACAGAGTGCTGGAGAGAGTGAGGACAGACTTATTTACGACAATCGTTCCTCTCAATCTTCTCCTCAAACTCTCCTGGTCAAACAATTATTTGCCAGTTTCCAGACACACACCTGCGCTCACACCGATTTGGTGCTTCAAACCCACAGACGCACGTGAATACAAACTATATTAAACAGATATGGGAAATTTGGGCTTTGGTATTCCAACACAGTACTAAATAAGTTTATGCTGTTTATTAACATTAAAATCAGTCACAAAAATTATCATGTGTTACAGGAAAAGTATCATAAGTACAGAAAATACAAATAACAAGGGGTGGTGGTGGTGGATAAGATTGGTATCGACTAAGCCCTTCCCGCTTGTATTAGACAAAGATAAACCCCGTCCAAAGATAGATAGTTATCAGGAACATAGGTAAGGTAACCCAACAGTGAATTTAATTACTCTGAAAGAGGTGTTACAATATTAGGTATGGGTGGTAGAGAAATCCTGTTATTCCCAATTGTTTTTCCCTTTACTAAGCAACTGAAAAGGGGGGGGGGGGGTAAACAGAGTTAACAAAATATGCCACTTAAAGGAACAATGCAGGGTATACAGAAAATGTATTACCCGGTAGGCAAGTTAACAAATGGTTTGCAAAAATTAGATCTCCTGTCATTCATGCACGCTCGTGAGGGCCCACACTCATATGCTCACACTCACTTACCGATTGCAGCATCAGGCACTCCATAGAATTATATAAACAGCAATTACACTCTTGACATATGGAAATGTCTGGTACTTCGATGTCCCGTCCCAGATTTAGCGAGGTTGGCTGATAGCAAATATTCCCACTTATCGCCGGACGTGAAGCCTAAGAGTTCTTGTGTTTTATTATATAAAAAGGAGTCTATGGGATGGCACTGTCACAGTTCGATACAGGGGTGATGTAGCGGGAGGTTAATTAAAATTATGATCTATGTGAGAATCCAGGTATCTCATAGGCTACCAGGATAGTATGCCAGTAAAGAGTTCTGGTCTTACAAGTAATACCCCAGTCTTAGAAATAAGCACTAGTGTATGGATATCATAGAAATAGTCAGACTGTGAAAACCCTGGCCAGTTGGTAAGAAGTTGTACCAGGATTTAAGGTGTCTCCTCCCTGTGACTATCTTATGATTACTAAATAATGTCTAGGGAATAAATAAAATGAACATTCACTTTAACCACAACTGTAAGAAGTGAATAATTCCTCAGGTACAGTTAAAATATTTTAATCTTTACACTAATATTCTATTACTGCTAGTTGGAACAGAGCATTGAAATATAAATATAAAATTAAGTCACACAATTCCTATTACTGTCTATTTAGACTGCAAGATCTTGGATAATAAAGTTACTGAAAACTGAGTACATAAGTCAGACTAGTCAGTCATCAGATGTCAAAGTTATACAGTCATAGCAAGTAACATCATTTCAATGATACAGGATTAATATTAACATTATCAGTAATAAACATCATCTGGTTTATTCTGCTCCTATACATCTTTTTCTGATCTATAACTTGATCCTTCCAAACCATATCAAGTACAAATTCAAATACTGATGCTATTCTTAGCATCTACACAAAATTAATACATAAATAAATAAAGTGAGTGACCACGTGATCAGGTTGCTTTCTACTGAAACTGGCTGTAGAACACTCCAGTTTACCAGCTGTAAATGGGTACAAAGTTGTGCGCTCGAACTAGGGAAGGAAAAGGCAGCGAGGAAGGGGACTAGTCACCTAACCTCGTAAAAGCGGTATCTTCCATGCTGAAGCTTCTAACAATTCATTTCCCTATGACAATCTCTGGTCATGGGACTGCCTTTATCTTCGACGATATCCAGCATTTAATATAATAAATATTTTCTTCATTTGGCTGTGGGGCTAGATTTGATACGTTTTTGTACAAGCAACCATCTTCCACAAAACACATGTTTAAATCATATTAAAATAACAATACGGTATATCAATGAATATTATACAGGCATATTTTGTGAATTCTATATGAACCTGAAATAAAGAAAAATATTATACACGGTAGTTATCCTAATTTCGCTTACCCTCAGACTCCAGACATTGACTGAAACTTTTGGCGATCAGCTCACACTTCAGATGGATTTTGCGTAGTGGCGTTATCTCCGTCAGTCTCTCTCAAACCTTTTTCGATGTGTTATTCTCAGTTTGCCGATACGCTTATTTATACGCATCACGCGGCCGTATCGGAGAGCAGTGACGTCACAGCTTAGGCCTCTGTGGAAAATCTCTTTTCGAAGCAGCGATTTCACTCGATCTGTGCGTTGCCTGAACTTCTCCTTTCTCATCCTCGGCTTATATATTATCCATACTGTTCCATCTTATCTTGTTTTATACAGTTGATAAATCTCTACCTTCCTATCCATGTAATTTCCCAAACTGTTATTTGTTGATTTTAGTATTTAGTACAGAAGTGGGTTTACTGGCTTTCAGCGTAACTGTGGGCAGCCGAAATACGTATATATCTCCGTAAAGGATAACTTCCTACCGTTTCTTCTTATATGCAGTTATACACTATCTTTCCCTGGACTAAAATGTGAAATCCTTTTCATAATGATTCCCTTCTGCTTTTATTTATCCTTGGCGATTTCCTCTGTCTGATACAAATCGCTGATACACTGCCATTTTGACAGCGGTCGCTTTGTTGACAATCGATCGGTGGCTTTAACTGTAAACTCCTCGACCACGTTTGCAATGTATTGAAACCAATTTTGCAACAGGTGAGAATTGCGTGGTCTCTTTAATTTCGCCGCTGGTGGTAAAATTCCTTCAATGCGTGATGATAGCAGCTGACCGGTAAGTTTTAAATCCAGTGAGGAAAAACTAGGCCCAGTCACAGTTCAGGTAAATATGTACTCTCTCACAGTAGAGCAGTAAATAAAATATCGCTACTGGCAACTGTTCTTCTTCCAGTTTATCTTACAGATTGGCAATTTAATTTGATGGTTTATTTAAATGTTCTTGGGTAGGCTTTCTTTCATGTAATTATGATAGCTAGGCCGCATCGGACCGCCACAAGATTATATTTAAAATGTTTCATCAATATATCTGGAAGTTTAAGAACCGAGTCTGGAAGACTCTGTATGATTTCTTTATTGCTGGTATCGCAAAAGTTATTTGATCATTCTATAGAAAAAGATAGAAAAACCATGACAACATAATCATACCGCAAAAATCAAATAATATTCTAACGCGCGATAAATTTACCGTTAAGACTATTTATATACACTCGCGTATTTAATTATGTATTTAAGAAAACACTTCGCGAGTCTAATGGTAACACACACATCTATATATATATATATATATAAGAATAAATCAAGCGTATATGACAATGCTAAGATGTTGTGCTGTACAAATAAAGGAGAATACAGAATGGTTTCTGTAGAAACTGGGGTGAAACAGGCTGTTGTATTATGTCAACAATAGCTATATATATATACCGAAGAAAGTGATCTAATCAACTGTAATAACTGCACCAATCAGTACCTGGAAAATTATTATGTTGCAATATATAGATATATATATATATATATATATATATATATATATATATATATATATATATATATATATATATATATATATATATATATATATATATATATAAAGGATTTAACTAAATTTATTAATTATAAATTCCTTTGCGACTTTAAAAGTTATTTTAGCATTTAAGCATCTATTATTTTTGGAAATAATATAATAGATATATCATTAAATTTACCACTGGAACTTTTGAGATGAGTTTAATTTAATAGATTTTTTTAAAAACACAAAATCCAGTGAAGTAAAATGAAAGCACTAGTCCACTGATCACTTTAACAAATATATTATACCGTGCACAGAAAAAGAAATCACTCCAATGTAGCCACCAATTCAGATGGAATTCTAGCAAAATTCTACTATAGCTAGTGAATCTTAAATCTCTGGCGAACAAATGATAAATTGGCTTTCTTCGTGGTCTGTATATATCTAACTGAAATGCAAGATTAGGGGGACATGTTAGAATTTGACACCTTTTTAGATCTCAGGAGACTTTCGGGGTTCTGACTGCCAGACTAAAGAGAGATGCCGCCCCTGGTTTTCCGTATCTCCGTTCGCTGCGTCCGCTTCGGCTTTCCCGTTCGCTCCGTCTTTTCGAGCGGTGTTCTGGTTGACACAGAGATGCGAAATGCCGGCAGAAACTTGCGTCGTTCGTTTCAGGGACCACTACTGCCTTTGATAGTATGCCGCTAGTCTTTCCTGAGATCTCTCGTTGCCTGTTTGATCGTGTGCCGCTACTTTCGTTTGATTCTGGCAACGCCCCCCCCCCCCCGCCCGGTTCTGACCAAGTTAATGAAAATAACTGCATATGATTGCTCAAGAGATATCCGTGGGCGTGATTTAACCTCTCCTTAAATCAATGCGATGACCAGAATTTATAGTAGATAAACTGTCCACATATTAATCAGCAAACGTTGTGACGTACGTCTAAGTATGACAAATGAATTTCCCTGACTCGATGGATGATAACAGAATATTGGCCTCTCATAACTTTAGAACCCCTGATCATCTGTTGTAACTGTAACCCGCATGCAGCATTTCCACGAGAATTTTACACGCTGGATCATTAATATGTAGCCTGCTATCTTTTGTGAACTTTGAGATCGCATGGCCTTTGATGGGAGATTAAAATCACGCCCACAACCATCTCTGAGAACGATTTATAGCAATCTTTTCCTTAACGCCGGCCCAAAAGAGGACGGGCCACAGACTCACTCCTGTTTCTAGAGCAATTAACAGCAGATCATTTTCTTACCTGGCTGTCACCCCGCCTGGTGGGAGTTGCCAAAGCTCTCAGAACAGTGGCATCATCAAAGACAGACAGATCTCAGAATTCAATCGCAGCGGTACACGATCTAAAGAATCAGGGAACTTTCAGCTCACAGAGTTAGCTTCTCGAGAAACTTTTCGCACCCTCATGCGAGCAAGCCTGAGACGGAAGAAAATCGGTAGACCGGGGTGTTACAGCTAAAAGTATTTCCTAATACAATTGACGCGTAAATTAATTTTGCAGATAGATAGATGTGCTTTAATTATTTTTAACTCACGGGAAGTTTTCCCGATTTGTTAATTGACGACGCTAATAAGTAAATAGGCTAACTGTAATTTATCGCGTGTCAGATTATAATATAATTTGTAATGCATTTCTTGTTTTGATTATCTTTCATTCAGAACGATCATTCAACCTGCATCCCAGCAATTATTAATTATATACAGAGTTCTGCCAACTCAATTCGATAACTCCAGTTACATATTGTTACCTCGTGTTTATGTGTAATTGTGAATGTTATCGGTAACACATGTTATGTCGTGGGTTGGCATGTATAACATCCACATGTAAATGCAGTCAGACCAACTTGAAATAAGTACACTCAGTCCATCGTACAATTAACACGATTTTAATTGACGATATTCACAACACTGAGTACCTCACACATTGAGACATTTGTATAAAAATGATGCTCCATAATAACCATATTATCTCTGGCAGTAAGAATTGATGAACTGTACAGCTGGCCGTTAGAGGTCAAACTGTCTGCAAAATATTCCAAAACGACATTGTCATGAATGTTAATTTGTATTACACAGTTACGTACTACCTTCTGTCTGCCGTCTTGCCACACATCACTCAAACACACATTCTTGAAGTAGTGTCAGTAGATAATCTGACAATAATTTAATACAAATGAGAACCCTAGTATGGAACTCTTAAAAAACACACACTGTCCCATTAGGACGAACAAACACCTCGAATGCCGGTCACCACGAACGTCCACCGTTCGTTTCTTCGCCGCCGACATTGCCCACGTCATACACTCATTTACATATAGGTCACACCTTAACAAATAGCTAGCGTTCAGCACTGGTCCGTCGCGTGTACCTCTCAGCTGTGCACAGCGATGCCTTAGCAAGCCTGCGTGCAAAATGAGTGGTAACACTACCCCGCCCCCCAGCGAAAACTGAAAGTTTTCCTCAAAGGAGGATGACAAACCCTGGACCATTTCACAAAACGTGAAGTAAAAATCGTGTATGTTAGATTTGATTAATTGTCCATAGAAAAGATGTCAAGAAATGGAAAAAAAAACAACTAAATGGAGATGTCAAATGATGAAATATGATAATAAAATTGTGATGCATGATACATGGAGAAGTTCAATGAAATAATTAAATGATGAATCAATTTAACTAGCTAATTGAATGATATTAAACCATATTGAAAAACCAGAAAAAAAACTGTAAATTTAATTATGTCCATGTGATAATGTCTAAGATGTGTTCATCATCTTGAAATAATGAAACTAGTTAAAGTTCTTAAAGTAAGGCATAGGTATTATCACTTCTTAATTTTATCGTCCCTTAAATGGTATGGTTATGAAAATGTTCCAGATGTGAGATTCAAATCCAATGGTAGATGTAGAGATTCAGCTCTGTGCCATGGTCAGTGTATAGGCATTAATTTATTCTACACAATGCCAAATGCTTGAGAATCTGTATTATCTGTCTGTGGGTAACGCGATAGTACATCAGCCATTACGTTGGACTTGCCATCAATTGGGTGGATGATGTAGTCATATGCTTGTAAGTTTATCGCATATCTTGCGACCCTTGGGTTTTTCATCTGTGCACTCTGTAAATACGAGAGAGCCTTCTGGTCTGTCTCAATAATGAAACGAGACCCAAGAAGGTATCGCTGAAGTTTGGTCACCGACCAGATAATCGCTAGAAGCTCTCTCTCAATTATGGGGTATCTGCATTCAGTTTGAGAGAGCTTACGCGAGATATACAGAACTGGATGAAGTATTCCATCCACCTCCTGCATTAAGGCACCACCGATCCCATACTGTGAAGCGTCCGTTCTGAGGATGAAAATTAATTTTGGATCAGGCAATTTTAATATAGGCTCAGATGAAAAGAATTCTTTTAAATGGGCTAGAGCTCTGTCACAGTGCTCAGTCCAGACAATCCTATTAGGAGAGCCTTTTGTAGTCAACTCAGATAGAACTGAAGTAATGGATGACAGATGTGGCATAAATTTATTGTAGAACTGGACAAGACCCAGGAGGCTTCTTACTTGTTTCTTTGTCCGAGGAATGGACAAATTAAGAATTTTTGAAATAGTGTTGTCTTCAGTTTTGAGAAATCCGTGTCCAACTCTGTGACCTAAGAAGGAGATTTCGTGGAACCCTATGTGAATCTTAGAAGGCTTTGCAGTAAGACCATGTGACCGAAGAATCTCGAGTAGAGATTTAAGTCCAGAAACATGTTCGTCCCAAGAGTTGTGGAACAAACAAATATCATCTATATAAGAGATAATATCAGATCTGTGAGAAAAAAGTTTTCTCATCATGCGGACAAAGGTAGCTGGTGCATTCACCAAGCCAAAGCACATGAATTCCAATGAAAGAGACCTTTAGGAGTAGCAAAAGCAGTGAGAGGTTTGGCTCTTTCTGTGAGAGGTACCTGCCAATACCCCTTGGATAGGTCAAATTTACTAAAATACTTAGCTTCCGAAAGTTTTGCTAATAATTCCTCAAGAACTGGCATTGGCTCTGCGTCAGACTCTGTTATATTATTGAGTCTACGGAAATCAATGCATAATCTAATACTCTTATCTTTTTTTCTGATGATGACCATCGGGAAAGAATATGGTGACTCTGAATGTGAAATGATATTAAGTTTTAGCATCTCGTCCAATTCCTTTTCGACCCGATCCTGAAAGTGGATAGGGATAGGGTAAGGTTTCAAGTGAATAGGACGATTATCTGTGAGTTTAATATCGTGAGAAATGATAGACGTCCGACCAGGAATATCAGTAAGGACTTGTTGATAGGACTCAAGAATTGCAAGGACTTGACTTTGTTGTGCCGCAGACAGATCAGGACAGATAGAAACATTTAGCCACGATTCTGAAGGCTGCAGTGATATTGCAGGAAGAGGTAAGGGTATGTCAGGGAATGCAGTAGCTTCTTCCTGAATAACAGATAAGGAGGAATATGACGTAGGACGATCAGAGGATTCGTCCAAAACATCAAAAATAGGCTTGAGATATGCAGGTCTATCATGGAATTCCTTTAGCATATTGACATGAAATGTTTTATTCTTGCCATCAACGTCAAGAATATAGTCAACATCTGTGAGTTTTGACATAATTTTATATGGTCCCCTCCAAGAGATAAGAAGGCGATTTTGTCTTGTTGGTAACAATACAAAAGCCTTGTCCCCTGGCAGTAATTGTCTAAGCTTTTTCCGTCGGTTTTGAAGGGACCGAGCTTTTTCTTTTGCCTTTTCAGAAGAATTTACAGCAATTTGCCAAGCCTCAAGAAGTTTCTGACGCAGGTTAACCACATAGTCATAAGATGACTGAACTTCGGGGGCTATTTCTGGACCTGACAGTAGCTGTTTTATCATTGACATGGGTCCTCGTGGTGGAGCACCATAAAGGAGCTCAAAAGGAGAAAACCCAGTGTGTTCATTTGGAACTTCCCGATAAGCAAACAGCACTGCTGGGAGCATTCTGTCCCAGTCTTGTGGATAACTAGTGGTCACCTTACCTAGCATTTGTTTCAAAGACCTATTTAGCCGTTCTACCATACCGTTTGACATGGCATGATATACAGAGCTCAGAGATCTATCTATATTACATAGATTCAAGACCTGTGACATGACGTCTGACACAAACTGTGGTCCCCTATCAGATAGAATTTTATCTGGGAAACCCAATCTCGTAAAAATTAGGAGAAGTGCATCAGCCACATCACTGGTAGCAATATGTTTAAGAGGTATTGCTTCAGGCCACCTAGTACACATATCAATACAGGTAAGGACAAACCTGTGACCTCTGGCTGAAGGAACCATTAGTGGACCTATTAAGTCTATGGCTATTTTTTGCGAATGGTCGCACAGAGATATCAGCAGCCTGAATGGGTGCATTATGATAAGCTCCTTTAGTAGCCACCTCTTGGCATATTTTACAAGAACGACAAAACATTTTGACATCCTTCACCACTCCAGGCCAATAAAAGTCAGACAAGACTCTGTATTTTGTCCTAGCAAAACCCATGTGACCTGCACAGTTTGTGTCATGTGCATGCCTAAGAATGTATGGCCGAACCACAGTTGGTACAAGAATTTGACTACGCACTAACGTAGAGTCTGTATAATTACGCATTAAAATATCATTTTTGATAGAGTACCAAGGACATGATTTTTCTGAGCAATCAGAATCATGTGGTCTCACCAACTTAAAAAACCTTTTCAGGGATTTGTCAGTCTTCTGCATTTCAATGAATGAAGTCTTGGTGAGCATAGGTTTTTGATGTTCATCATCATCATCATCATCATCATCGCCAAGCACTTCAATCTGACTTTGAGCATGTGATTGTGCTCTTGTTGTCACCACATTTGCGTGCAGCCTATGCTGTCGTTCCCAGATTTCAATATCTTGGGTGGAACATTCTTTTATGCCAACAAGATTACCCAGGATCAATTCAGCAACCGGATCCTGCAATAAACAAACTTTAACTTGCCCTGCAAAGAATGGTGTGTCAATGTGTACAATGGCTAGTGGATAGAATTCTGCCGTTCCACCAAATGTAATACATTTTACCATTTCCCCTGTGCAGCAGGAAGGGTCAACAAGGGACTTGCGTACACCCACAGTGGTGCAACCTGTATCTCTTAAAACTGAAACAAGATTGTTATTTAAGAAACCCTTGTAAAAAGTAAGTGACCCTTGTCCATCATGGGAGGCTAAAGCTGGTACCAATGCAGGGATGGGATGTCCACAAGATAGTCGCGACACCACGCCTGGCTGAAATAAAGTGCTGCACTCAGAGCAATTTGATGTATTGAACAAGTCAACAGCACAAGCATTAGCAAGGTTGGTGTTTACATTATTCTGATCGACCACCCCTGTGTTGCTATTATGACTCGAGTTCGAGTTTGAACGTTCCACACTTCGTGAGTGCTGAAAGTTGTTTTTCCACGATAGTTATTTCGGTTTCCTCTTCCGTTCTGATGATTATTAGAATGTTGAGGGCATGTGCACCCTATACAGTGTTGAAAAGGTGGAGAGTTCTGGCTGTTCTCATCATTATAATATCTGTCACTTCTATACATGTAGGAATTATCAGGCCTACGCCATCCTCTGTTTGATCTATTGTACATTTGAGATGGCCCATTACCTCCAGGATATTGACGAAAATTTCTTTGATCTTGAGATGGTCGAGTATCGAAATTGTACCGTCCACGAAACGATCCGACATTTCGGTCTCTGTTCTGACCAAAATTCCGATCCATGCTTTTTGATCTGGCTCCTGGGTTTTGTATTTGCACAGAACGAGCCGAAGCAACCGGTAATGACTCTTTCACCGTGGAGTTGCTCACAACTTGCCCCGGATGAGCTGTCATAAATTGTCGACCTAAAGACTCAACAGCTTGTAAAGATTCAGGTTTTCGTTCATGCAAAAATGTTAAAAATTCTGAGCTAATGGAGGATAAAACTTTGTCCCTCAATATGAGATCCTTAAGACCCTCAAATGTATGTTCAATCTTAGCCAAACCAATCCATCTATCAAAACATAATTTAATAGATGAAATGAAATCCGAGAAGTCCTTGTTCATGTCGGGTATGAGTTTTTTGAACCTCATTCTATACCCATTCTCATCAAGTTGGTATCTTCGTAGAAGTAACGCCTTAGCTGCCTCATAGGATTGCCTATTGTTCTCATCCATAGTTAAAATAGCAGTCAAAGCATCACCTGTAACTATTTGCATTAAATGGACCACCCATGATGATCTTTCAAGTTTGTATTCTGTACATACTGTCTCAAAACGATTTATAAAGCAAGATATGTCATCAGAATTCTGGTTAAATTTGGGTAAATGAAGTTTAATTGTGTTAGGAAGTACTTTTTTTAGACGAACCTGTCACTTCCTGATTTTGTGAATTGCCAGATTCTATTTTAGATCTATCTAAATTTAAAGAAGCCATCTTCTCTTCATGCTCAAATTGAGCTTTTTTCGCTGCTAAATCTATCTCATCTTGTCTTTTCCTTTCTGCCAAATCTTCCTGTCTTCTTCTCTCTGCAAAATCTTCTTGTCTTCTTTTCTCTTCGATCTCTTCTTGTCTTCTTTTCTCTTCTCTTGCTTGTGCCCTTTCTTCTCTGGCAATATCTTCTAGCCTTTTTTGTTCCTCTTTCTCCAATCTACTCTCTGCTCTTGTAAGTTGCTCCATGGCAAACTCTTCCAAAGCTTGTCCCTGCTTACCAAGTTTTTCTCCCAATAGAATAAAATGCTCCAGAGTAGCCATGTTAGAAGGTTATAAATGACTTACTTGTGATGTAAAATGTGTACTATATAGTAATTAGCAGTACCAATGCAAATTCTTATAAATGTCAAGATAAAGCAAGTGAAAAATATTATGTGAGCATATGTTAATCTCGTGAAGTAGACAAGACAAACTATGACCAGGACACAGTACAACAAGCCAAGAAAGACAATACTAATGTAGAAAAATAATAAAAAAATAAAATAAAATAAATAAAAATGTATTTAAGTAAAAATAACAATAACAAAATAACAAGACAAACACGCTTTACTACATTTAATACACACTGGAACTGAGGGACAGCAAGGTACGATCAACTGTGTACAAACAATAATGTTGCCAAAACGAAATAATCAGAAACACTCAACGAACTTGAACACCAAGCATCACATGACAACACAACTAAACGGAAAAAAGGATATGATTAATTCAGGTGAAGCGTTATCCACTCGACCATGTGCGCCGGACCCTCAATCCTGAAATAATCACCTACCAATCCTACAGACAACCTTGATCTTAGGACCAGCCAGAGCGGGATGTTTTCCTATGATCAAGTCCTTCACTGACCCCCCTTAAAATACACAAAGAAACATAAAACATGCAGAAATTAAAAGGCTCTGCACAGGATATATATAAACTAAGCCGACAAGAGATAGACCACTTAGCTTATAGTGAATCCTCCCCAGGTATGGTACTGGACAGAATGGAATCGATTACTCTCACTACAGGAGGATGATAGTGTTGAAATTCTTCATTGTTGTTTACAAAAACAATGATTTTGTTGTTGTTGCCGAATACGCCATCTTGTCTTGTCTGACTGTGCAAGACGTGGAGGGCTGGAGGCTGAAAATCTTCGCTGAGCTTGATCAATTTCGAAGAAAGTTGAAATTCTGCTGCCAAAACTGATGCAAATACTTATAGAATAGAAATGTCATTGATGACAATAAAAATAGTTCAAACTCTTGACCGCATCAAAATTAATAAGTTTGTAGTAGGCTTGTTAATGTTTTTGGATCCTGCCGCTAATTCGCTGCTGACGTGAAAAGGTCAACTAAAGCTGCGCAGTGCAGTTTGTATGCGCTGAAAAGTATGGCTCGCCGATAGCGCAAATTTTGTAAAAGTGGCTCAGACAGAAGGCTTCATAATGATGAATTTCGAATTGGAGAAAAAAAGAAACTCCCGTTTGCTGGCCACCATTGGGTGTTACCTCGTGTTTATGTGTAATTGTGAATGTTATCGGTAACACATGTTATGTCGTGGGTTGGCATGTATAACATCCACATGTAAATGCAGTCAGACCAACTTGAAATAAGTACACTCAGTCCATCGTACAATTAACACGATTTTAATTGACGATATTCACAACACTGAGTACTTCACACATTGAGACATTTGTATAAAAATGATGCTCCATAATAACCATATTATCTCTGGCAGTAAGAATTGATGAACTGTACAGCTGGCCGTTAGAGGTCAAACTGTCTGCAAAATATTCCAAAACGACATTGTCATGAATGTTAATTTGTATTACACAGTTACGTACTACCTTCTGTCTGCCGTCTTGCCACACATCACTCAAACACACATTCTTGAAGTAGTGTCAGTAGATAATCTGACAATAATTTAATACAAATGAGAACCCTAGTATGGAACTCTTAAAAAACACACACTGTCCCATTAGGACGAACAAACACCTCGAATGCCGGTCACCCCGAACGTCCACCGTTCGTTTCTTCGCCGCCGACATTGCCCACGTCATACACTCATTTACATATAGGTCACACCTTAACAAATAGCTAGCGTTCAGCACTGGTCCGTTGCGTGTACCTCTCAGCTGTGCACAGCGATGCCTTAGCAAGCCTGCGTGCAAAATGAGTGGTAACACATATGAACTTTTTTTAAAGCTAAACTTGTGGCGACCTGTAATGGGCCCCGCTCCTCTGAATTTAACTGAGAATAAAGCCACACAAGAAAACACTTCGAAAATACTAGTTCATATAGAGTCCTTAAAGAAAAACTGGAAGCAGAACATATTTTATTCACTGCCCCTATTTGTGAAGAAAAAACATCGATCTACCTGAACACTGTCTGTCACGTATATTCAGTGGATTTTACCCCCCCTCCCGAAGAAGAACTTACCTCAGTGTTTTTCTTAACTTGTGACATTACGGAAAAAGAAAAGTTATCTCCACCAGCTGTGCCAATTTTAGGAACCACACCATACCTCACGCCTAGCCAAGTGCCTGTGCCTTTCTTTAGGAACTTTATCTAATAAACAAACAGTACCGTTAAACTTCAACGTCCAGCGATTTCGGGACACTTTGTTAACTTCAACAACCCGCTAATCTGGGGCTGTACACGGAAGAAAATACTTTTACCTAAGCCAAGGTTTAGTGCTGTTTTTTGTGATGTATTTCCTATGAAGTGCCAGAATTCACCTTTCGGTAAGTCTGCGTGTGTGTTTGTGGGGATGGCCAGCCCTAGTGTGTTTTTTTGAATGAAAGGAGATTTATCTTTTCTTTACCCTTTTAATTAGTTCGACCTAGTATTAAGGTGCATTATATTCCTTGTACGGGATCTCTCCTAGCGGGATTGGGTAACTGTGTTCATTCCCCCTCCCGTAAAATTTGTTGATTTAAAGGGAGACAATTGAGAACCCTAGCTTTTCCTCTACCCCCCCCCCCCCTTTTACTGTAACCCCTTGCCTCAGAGTAATAAATTTACCAGTGGGTTAAATTGACTATCTCTGATCACCCCCCCCCCCCCCCCCTTTCTTGTCTTTGGGACCGGGTCTTGTCTGTTAGTAAATATAAACGGGAAACGGTGGATGGGATATTTCTCCTCAAAAAACCCCTCTTCCCTTGTTATATTTGTATTCTGTAACCTTTGATTTTTGACTGTAAATGTACAATTATTTGTGACTCCTTTATAATAATAAAGGTATTAATCTTTATTTGTGTTGGTTGTCGGTTGGCCTAAAACTCCAAACATTTCCATCTGTGTAGGCTGTATTCATGTACGTTGAGCGACAGAATCACCAAATCGGTGAGTGCGTCTGAGCGACTGGAACTGACAAACAATTGTTTGTTCAGAAGAGAGATAGGAATAGTCTGTGAGAAAACAGATATTGTCGTAATAAGAGACTGTCCTTGCTCCTTCCCAGCGCCTGTGAATCTACTACCTCACTCTCCTAAATCCTTATTCTCACAGAGCCTTCAATATCACTTTACACTGTAAAGGGACCAATATTCATCAGCTCCCTCTCAGATAAAAATTACGACAATATATGGTTAGCTCGTTCGAGATTCTGAACCTAGTTAAAATAGAGTGTGGTTGATTGTCTTTGTGAAGTAGGGTATAATCTTTAAAAGTATTACTTCCCCTAGACCAAGCCGTTCAGTATTTGGGCCAACCACACAATAATTAAGACAGGTTTGTTTTTCCACAGGAACAGGCAGTTAGTGATAATAAAAGATTTGTCACCTTTGTATTCTCTGGCAGAGGGAATTATAAAAATTTTTGGTTATATAATTGCTGGGACTGCGTGATTGTTTTACAATCACTAAAGGTTATGAAGCGTTTGAGTTGAGCTAAGCTAAAGACGGATTGTTCTGATTTTTAAAAATTAAGTTAACTACGTCTCATCTCAAAATTGTCTTCAGTGACGGAGTTTGTTGTTAGAGAATTAACATTTTCTGGGAAAAATTTTTTTGTTTCCTTTTAAATTGTTTTAATATAAATCTTTCTCTACTGTTAGTAAGAGTAGATTCTTTTCTAGTGTAACTTACCAATTAATTGGCATAGTTGCTTGCGTTACGAGTCTTAAGTGACAATAATAGCGGCGATAAGTTAACACACGAGGTCATTTAGTAAATTTTTTTTACTTTGGTTTTTCTCGTAGCGGCTTTGAGTTTTTTCCCCTTCTTGTTCCATCTTACTATTCTCTAGTCTTAGAAGCATCCAGTTCTTTGACAATGGCAGAGAGAATTAGGATAAGATCCCTTTTGAGGCAAGAGGCCAAGGACTCAGGACTAGACACAGAAGCTGCGAATCTGTTTATCAACCAGGAACTGCAAAGGTATGACGCGGAGGAAGAGAGGGCAGAAGCTAGGAAGAAAGAAGCGGACGATCGTCAATTGGAGCAGAAGAAAATTGAGGCAGAGATGGACGCCCGCAGGGAAAGAGAGAAGGAGAGACAACGCGAAGAAAGAGACAAGGAAAGACAGTATGAATTAGCGCTCAAGGCTTTAGAGAGTCGGAGTGCCTCTACTTCAAATAATGGAGAGCCGTCTTCGCCCCAGTCTCAAACAATGGATCTCTCCAGCACTCAGTCTGCCAAATTAACTGCGATGTCTTTTGCTTTAGAGTCTTTTCCTAGCCCTAACGAAAAAATTGACAGCTACCTAGAAAAATTCGAAAGGCTTGCAAATCTGTATGGGTTAGAGAGTTCCCGCTGGGCACTTAAACTCTCAACGTCACTAAAAGCGAATGCTTATGACGTATACACAAAGCTGGGACCGAACCAACATGATTACGACATGCTTAAGAAGGCCTTGCTAGAGCGGTTCGAAATGACCGCCCGAAAATTTCTGCAAATGTTCAGAAACAGCCGAAAAGAGAGCACGGAAACATTCCCCCAATTCTCTTCACGTCTCACGGGCTATTTGACAAAGTGCATTGAATTATCTGACCTACCTCTTACATATGATGGACTACTTGAACTTGTTCTTGTGGAACAGATAAAGGCAACTTTGTCAAACGAAACCCGTAGATTTTTGGCTGAACAGGGCGCAGTCAGGCTTGAGGACATACTCAATAAGGCCGAACGCTATACCAATGCAATGGCCGAACTTCCCAGCACTAAACGTAAACCCACAGATGAGCCATCTCGTAAACAAAATCTAGAGCAGTCATCCTATTCCTCTAATTCCTCTCAGAATTATAACCAACGAGAAAATAATACCCAGAGACCTCCCCAGGAAAAATCGAAATTCTACAAAACCCGACCCCCCCCCCCCCAACAACAATTCTGATCAACCCACCAAGCCTACGTGGCAGCGCGGCCACCAAGGTCAAGGAAAAGGGAAGACCCCTACACCAGGAACGTCTGATCAGGGCAAACAAACCGGTCCAAACCGCGTTGGATGTTTGCATACAGCCTCGAGAGGTAGAGTCAATGTCAGTGATTCTCAACCTGAGGGGGACAGACCCTCAACTCGAGGAACTGTAATTTTGAATGGTACCTCAACTACTTGTCTCTTTGACACTGGACTAAGCTTTAGTTGTATTGTTGCTAGACACCTAGTCAAACCAGGTCAGGAGACAGAGGAAACCGTCAAACTTAGTGGAGTTTTCAGGAGTGATGCACCCGGGACGCTAACTATCGCACTGGTAGAAATACACTCTGACTTTGTCAGAGGAGTTATAAAAGCGGCCATTATGGATGATCCTATCTACCCAGTTATCCTGGGATGTAGATATGTGTTTATTGGGAGACCAAAGGAGCCGATTGTGGCAGCGGTAACCACAAGAGGGCAAGCCAAGAAGGAGAGGGAGCCTGCGCCAAATTTGTTGCCGAACGAACTGAAGGAGGCGCAACAAAAGGACCCTACTCTAGAGCCCTGCTTTAAAAAACTGCCCATGGCTAAGGACCCCAGACACAACGGAGACATCTTTTCTAAGGATGGCGTATTGTATCGTAGAACGGGCAACCCGGACACGGGGAATAACCAGCTCCTAGTACCGACGCAGTACCGAAGCCAGATCTTAGAGATGGGGAACTCTCTTCCCTTTAGCGGACATATGGGACAAAACGCCACAATTTAGCGAATAAAAACCCACTATTGGTGGCCAGGAATGAACTCTGACATTATCAGGTATGTGAAATCCTGCGCCCAGTGCCAACGGGTAGCACCCAAGCACTTGACACCCCCAGTACCCATGGGGCAAATGCCAATAGTAGGGACTCCATTTGAACGGGTTGCTGTCGACATCATTGGACCCCTGGAAAGGACCAAAAGAAAGCACAGGTTCATCCTTACTTTAGTCGACACTTGCACAATGTGGGCCGAAGCTGTACCGCTAACATGCATAGATTCCAAGCATGTTGCAGAAGCCCTCGTGCAAATCTTTACACGGTTGGGATTCCCTCAACAAGTTTTGACGGACAATGGATCCCAATTCCGTAGCCTGTTAATGGAGGAGATCTTTAAGATCTTGAGGGCCAAACATATCCACACAAGTCCCTACCATCCGGCCGGAAATGGGCTCGTGGAACGTTTTAATGGCAGCCTCACCACCATGTTACGTAAGCTGGGTCAGGAGAAACCGGAAGACTGGGACCTATACATATCGGCTGCCTTATTCGCCTACCGAGAGGTTCCCCAAGCGTCTACGGGATTCCCGCCTGCTACACTTTTATTTGGCAGACCTATAAAGGGGCCGTCGGCGTCTGTGGCCTAATGGATATGAACGCGGTTTCATAATCCAGATATACCAGGTTCGAAACCTGCTGCATGCGGTTTGGTAGCAGATCGCTTTGTGTGGATTTTTAACAATGGTATAAGCGCCGTATCGTTCAGAAAGCAATGGCAAACTACTGAATGAAAAAAATTGCCTAGAAAAATCACAAACAGCCAATAAAAGCTGGGGTTGATTGCCACGTCCTGTAAAGGATAAGCAACTAACTTTTTTATAAAGGGGCCATTAGAAGCCTTACTTCGGTCCCTGACAGACCAAAAGGCTGACGAGACAGTCGTCTCTGCAAGCAAGTATGTATCTGAGCTCAAGGAAAGGCTAAAGCTAGGATGGGATCTAGCTACAACCAACCTTACGAAAGCCCGCGCTAAACATGCTAAAAGATACAACAAAGCTGCAAAAGAGAGAGAGCTCCAACCAGGGGAGAAAGTTTTGTTGCTACTCCCAACCGGAAGCAATAAACTTCGCATCGGATGGCAAGGGCCGTTTACCGTCCTTAAAAAGATCTCACGTACTAATTACAAGATCTCCATTAAAGGAAAGGAGAAGGTCTTCCATATAAATCTGCTCAAGAAATATCTGGAAAGACCAGTGCCATCCTCCGAGCATCTCCTGGCTGTCGCCATAGCAACGGAAGACGAGGAAGATGATGATGGTTGCATGGAGTACCCATTGCAACCCACAGAATCCTTTAAAGATGTCAAGTTCGGCGACAATCTCTCACCAGAACAACAAACAGAAACCAGGGCGCTACTACAGCAGTACAGTGCAGTCTTAACGGATGTACCTGGTCGAACAAATCTCATCGAATTTGACATGAAATTAACAAACGAGACCCCTGTTCGAACCATAGAATACCCCATTCCGTACGCCAAAGCTGATGCACTTCGCAGAGAAATAGACAAGCTGCGTCAGGCAGGAATTATCAGCGAGTCTACATCTCCTTACAGTTCGAGTGTAGTGCTGTTGCAGAAGCCCAATAAGGAAGTTCGGCTGTGTATTGATTACCGGTTGCTAAACGCTGTAACGGAATTCCAGCCTGAACCGCTCCAAACTGCTTCTGAGTTGTTCACCAAGCTCAGCAAGGCAACAATTTTCTCCAAGATTGACCTCAGTAAAGGTTATTATCAAATACCAGTCAAGGAGGAAGTTAAACCTTTGCTAGCTTTCAGCACTAGTGAAGGACATTACACATTTAATGTGATGCCGTTCGGACTGCATAACGCACCAGGAGTGTTTACCAGGATGATGAGAAAGCTTTTAGAACCCTTGCAAAGTCCCCACATCCATAATTTCATGGATGACATATTAATTGCATCGGAATCCTACGAAGAACATATTGCTACAGTCGCTATGCTCCTTAGGAGACTACAGGAAACTGGTCTCACAGCCAGACCTAGCAAATGTCTCATCGCATTTGAAAAGCTGGACTTCCTGGGGCACACTATTTCTCACGGCTGTAGTTGGCCTATTAAGAAGAACGTGGAGAAAATAGTGGCAGCAAAAAGACCCCGAACAAAGAAAGACATTAGGTCATTCTTATCACTATGCGCTTACTATCAGAAATACATCCAGAACTTCAACGGACTGACAGCACCTCTGACTGACCTCACCAAGAAAGGTTGTCCTGATAAGGTCATGTGGAATCAAAAGTGCGAACATGCATACAGCACTTTGAAAGGACAGTTGTCGGCATACCCCATCCTAAGGTTACCTGACCTTAAGAAACTTTTCATACTGAGAGTTGATGCGTCAGGTCAGGGCATCGGGTCAACATTGCTGCACGCCGAGGACAGTGACCCGAACATGCTATTCCCAGTAGCTTACGGCAGTCGGAAACTGAATAAAGCGGAACGCAACTACAGTGTCGTTGAAAGAGAATGTCTCGCTCTGATTCATGGCATCAGACGCCATCATGAGTTTCTGTATGGTACTTCTTTCACGGTGCAAACAGACCATGCTCCACTAGCTTTCCTTTGTGCCAATAAGGAATTCAACGCAAGGATAATGCGTTGGGGCTTGCTATTGAGTGTTTATTCCTTCAAAGTGGAATATATTCCAGGAAAACAGAATGTCGGAGCTGATTTCTTGAGTAGAAACTGGACCACGGAGGAAGAGGAGAAAATCGAAGATGCCAATCATCCTAAAGCTACCGATCAGGGCAGCTTCATTGTCATAAATGAAACATGAAAACGAGTTTCCATGTCTCAAAAGTGGGGACGATTGTGACGTACGTCTAAGTATGACAAATGAATTTCCCTGACTCGATGGATGATAACAGAATATTGGCCTCTCATAACTTTAGAACCCCTGATCATCTGTTGTAACTGTAACCCGCATGCAGCATTTCCACGAGAATTTTACACGCTGGATCATTAATATGTAGCCTGCTATCTTCTGTGAACTTTGAGATCGCATGGCCTTTGATGGGAGATTAAAATCACGCCCACAACCATCTCTGAGAACGATTTATAGCAATCTTTTCCTTAACGCCGGCCCAAAAGAGGACGGACCACAGACTCACTCCTGTTTCTAGAGCAATTAACAGCAGATCATTTTCTTACCTGGCTGTCACCCCGCCTGGTGGGAGTTGCCAAAGCTCTCAGAACAGTGGCATCATCAAAGACAGACAGATCTCAGAATTCAATCGCAGCGGTACACGATCTAAAGAATCAGGGAACTTTCAGCTCACGGAGTTAGCTTCTCGAGAAACTTTTCGCACCCTCATGCGAGCAAGCCTGAGACGGAAGAAAATCGGTAGACCGGGGAAAACGAAGGAATCGCAGCGGTTAACACAACGGCGAGGTACCTCGGATTCTGCTCAACTTCAAGAAAGGTGCGAAAACCTAACACGCCCTATTCAAGTTACATTCGAGAAGTATAAATAGAGAACTCCGAAAAACTGCATTTTATCGTTCGCTCTGACAGAATCCTAGTTTCACTAGCATAGTCGGATTACTGCTTGATTCCACCTACCTTCGTGACTATTGGAGTGTATTCTTTCTGCGCAGACGGTAATTTATACATTAGCTTCGAGTGATCAGTGGTCTAGTTATTTCAATTTATTTCAATGGATTGTGGTGTAAATTTAACCTTATTAAATAAACCCATTTTCAAAGTTCTAGTGCAAACTAATGTTACAGCTAAAAGTATTTCCTAATACAATTGACGCGTAAATTAATTTTGCAGATAGATAGATGTGCTTTAATTATTTTTAACTCACGGGAAGTTTTCCCGATTTGTTAATTGACGACGCTAATAAGTAAATAGGCTAACTGTAATTTATCGCGTGTCAGATTATAATATAATTTGTAATGCATTTCTTGTTTTGATTATCTTTCATTCAGAACGATCATTCAACCTGCATCCCAGCAATTATTAATTATATACAGAGTTCTGCCAACTCAATTCGATAACTCCAGTTACATATGAACTTTTTTTAAAGCTAAACTTGTGGCGACCTGTAATGGGCCCCGCTCCTCTGAATTTAACTGAGAATAAAGCCACACAAGAAAACACTTCGAAAATACTAGTTCATATAGAGTCCTTAAAGAAAAAACTGGAAGCAGAACATATTTTATTCACTGCCCCTATTTGTGAAGAAAAAACATCGATCTACCTGAACACTGTCTGTCACGTATATTCAGTGGATTTTACCCCCCCTCCCGAAGAAGAACTTACCTCAGTGTTTTTCTTAACTTGTGACATTACGGAAAAAGAAAAGTTATCTCCACCAGCTGTGCCAATTTTAGGAACCACACCATACCTCACGCCTAGCCAAGTGCCTGTGCCTTTCTTTAGGAACTTTATCTAATAAACAAACAGTACCGTTAAACTTCAACGTCCAGCGATTTCGGGACACTTTGTTAACTTCAACAACCCGCTAATCTGGGGCTGTACACGGAAGAAAATACTTTTACCTAAGCCAAGGTTTAGTGCTGTTTTTGTGATGTATTTCCTATGAAGTGCCAGAATTCACCTTTCGGTAAGTCTGCGTGTGTGTTTGTGGGGATGGCCAGCCCTAGTGTGTTTTTTTGAATGAAAGGAGATTTATCTTTTCTTTACCCTTTTAATTAGTTCGACCTAGTATTAAGGTGCATTATATTCCTTGTACGGGATCTCTCCTAGCGGGATTGGGTAACTGTGTTCATTCCCCCTCCCGTAAAATTTGTTGATTTAAAGGGAGACAATTGAGAACCCTAGCTTTTCCTCTACACACCCCCCCCCCTTTACTGTAACCCCTTGCCTCAGAGTAATAAATTTACCAGTGGGTTAAATTGACTATCTCTGATCACCTCCCCCCCCCCTTTCTTGTCTTTGGGACCGGGTCTTGTCTGTTAGTAAATATAAACGGGAAACGGTGGATGGGATATTTCTCCTCAAAAAACCCCTCTTCCCTTGTTATATTTGTATTCTGTAACCTTTGATTTTTGACTGTAAATGTACAATTATTTGTGACTCCTTTATGATAATAAAGGTATTAATCTTTATTTGTGTTGGTTGTCGGTTGGCCTAAAACTCCAAACATTTCCATCTGTGTAGGCTGTATTCATGTACGTTGAGCGACAGAATCACCAAATCGGTGAGTGCGTCTGAGCGACTGGAACTGACAAACAATTGTTTGTTCAGAAGAGAGATAGGAATAGTCTGTGAGAAAACAGATATTGTCGTAATAAGAGACCGTCCTTGCTCCTTCCCAGCGCCTGTGAATCTACTACCTCACTCTCCTAAATCCTTATTCTCACAGAGCCTTCAATATCACTTTACACTCTAAAGGGACCAATATTCATCAGCACCCTCTCAGATAAAAATTACGACAAACGTGTTGACAATCTGCGAGGAAAGGTTGCATGCTAATGAGTCCAGGTGGAAAAAATCCCGTTTGACGAAAAGTTTACAAGAATATTCGGGGGCACTGATGTTATCCGAAGGGGTCGTTACGAAGGGTCGTACCATATCATCCAGCACTTCAGGGTCAGCTGAGTTCGTCTTTCACAGACTACACAGATTGAATGTATTATATTTATGCCATGAATTCGATGAACTCTGTATACGTAATAAATTATGATTTTTGTGGACTCTACCAAAACGGAGTTGAAAACTTCATCCAGTTATATTGAAGTCATTCACCACCATTCGCGAACAAACAACAACAGCACGATAGCCAAGCAAATCAAGAACAATGATAATTACGAGGCACAGAATAAGTAATACGAATCCTCATTACAAGGAAGAACCCTTTTCACTAAAACTGACTTTAACAATTGATGGCTAATATAGCAGCTTTAACATTTGGCGGCCTCAGTGCGGGGAGCGATTTTTTCTTCAAGATACATCAATATTATTTCAGAACGAAGTTTCAAACAGTCAATAATCTTTGGGTTTTTCCGGTGCTTGACAAACCTTAAACATGAAGACGAAGCACTGCGCACGCGCATCAGTAGAAATATGACGTCATGACCTTTCAAGTTCAATTATCTTCATGGCCGTTGGAATTCTGATTCAAGCAATATCAATTCGAAATGGCAGCATTCTTCAACAGGCTAAAACTAAGAAGACAGTTCTATCAAACCATGATACTTCAATCCATCAAACTATTACAATGGTGCATGCCAGCACTGTGCGAATAATTGGAATTGATTACGAAAGATAAGTACCCGTTGGTGGCTTTAAGGCAATTTTGGTCCATTTTTATTTGCAGGCATGTCAAACCACTTATTTCTATGAATGTTATATATTTTGTATATGAATATGTATTGTCTTATTAAGCGGGAGGTTGGTTTGGGAACCTAGGATTTCTGTTATGTTGCTATCGGCTGACCGCAGAGATCCAGGTCGTTCTGTTAAGGCTGTTTGACTATTTTCGACCTACGATAAATCCATTGAAAAAAATGTCGTGGCATACTTTGTTCGTACTCGAATTTCGTCAACATTATCTGTTTAGTTGTGAAGTCGTGTATATGCACGGTGTATTTTTACCGTCCTCAGTTTCATTTTACTTAGTTTTGTCCTTTGTTTGTCATCTATATTGTCACCCTGATCTATCTATTTTTCAGTTCTACATGTAAAATTGTAACGTCTACTATAGAGTCTATGTTTAGTCCAATTTTTTAGTTTTCCATGACCTACTTTTAATTTCTGTACACTTTGTCACTTCCGGACTTTTATTTAGTTCTTATATATCATTTTAATGTTTGTAAATCGAAATTGTGATGTGATACTGGCCCTTTATTGGTTCTCCATATTTACTACGAATGTATGACGGTATAAAGAAAGCACTTGGCCCCCAAAAAAGTAAGACGGCACCGCTAAAAACCATCAGTGGAGAAAAGCTAACCGATAAGGGTAAGCAGATGGAGAGGTGTGTCGAGCACTACTCTGAGCTTTATGCTAGAGAAAAAAACCGTTACGCCTGAACCCTTGATGCTGTCAAATGTCTGCCAACTATGGAGGAGCTGGATGCCGAACCAACATTAGAGGAACTCAGCAAGGCCATTGATAGCTTGGCCTCTGGCGAAGCACCAGGCAGTGACGGGATTCTTCCTGATTTAATCAAATGCTGTAAGAGCACGCTATTACATCCCCTGCATAGGATGCTGTGCCAGTGCTGGGAAGACACAACTATTCCTCAAGACATGAGAGATGCCAAGATTGTAACACTGTACAAAAATAAAGGAGACAGAAGTGATTGCAATAACTACAGAGGCATCTCTCTTCTTAGTATTGTTGGTAAGGTTTTTGCCAAAGTCATCTTAATGCGACAACACAAGTTAGTTGAGCGCATATATCCAGAGGCACAGTGTGGATTCCGAGCTGGCAGATCAACAACAGACATGATCTTCTCTCTCCGCCAGCTTCAGGAAAAATCAAGAGAGCAGAAAAGACCATTATATATCGCCTTTATAGACCTCACAAAAGCATTCGACCTGGTTAGTAGGGATGGACTCTTTAAAATCCTCCTGAAAATAGGCTGCCCTTCTAAAATGCTGGAAATGATAAAGTCATTCCATGACGACATGAAGGGAACAGTCCAATATGCTGGAAGCACGTCACAGCCCTTTGACATACGAAGTGGCGTTAAACAAGGCTGTGTTCTGGCTCCGACCCTCTTCGGGATCTTCTTTGCCTTACTCTTGAAACATGCATTCAGAGATGCAACTGAAGGAATATGCCTTCACACTAGGTCAGATTGCCGTCTGTTTAATCTTTCAAGGCTGAAGGCAAAAACAAAAATCAGAAGGGTCACTATAAGAGACTTGTTGTTCGCTGATGATGCTGCAGTCGTCACTCAAAGCCAACAGGAGCTTCAGAACTTGATGAATCGCTTCACTAAAGCATGCAAGGACTTTGGCCTCACAATAAGTCTAAAGAAAACGAATGTGCTGAATCAGGATGCGGGTGCTGCACCAGTTATCACTATCGATAACTATGAATTGGCAGTGGTGCACCACTTCACATACCTGGGGTCTACCATCAATGACAAACTCTCACTGGATACAGAAATCGACAGCCGCATTGGCAAAGCTGCAGCTACCTTTGCCCGCCTCACATCGCGTGTTTGGGGAAACTCCAAACTCACAATGAAGACCAAAGCTGCGGTATATAATGCGTGCGTCACCAGCACACTCCTATATGGCAGCGAGACCTGGACGACCTATGCTAAGCAAGAAAGAAGGGTCAATACCTTCCATTTACGGTGTCTACGCCGCATCCTCGGCATTTCGTGGAAAGATAAAGTGACAAATGTCGAGGTGTTGTCACGTGCTGGCCTTCAAAGTATGTATACACTGCTTAGACAGCGCAGACTTCGCTAGCTTGGCCATGTTCGCCGCATGGAAGATGGTCGCATCCCAAAAAATATCCTCAACGGACAATTAGCAGATGGCAAGAGAACAGTTGGGCGACCACAGCTGAGGTTCAAAGATGTGTGCAAGAGAGATATGAGGGCACTGGACATGGATCCAGCAACATGGGAGGATGAAGCTGCCGATCGCACTAAGTGGCGATGCTATTTACGGACCACCTCAGATTGGGCGAAGAGAGTCTCACACAACAAGCAGAGGAGGGGAGAAAACGTCGAAAGGAGCACCAGGAAAATAAGCAGCTGAGGGCTGTCACCTCAGGGGCGCATTCCCATAGTCAGTTATGACTGAAGGGGCTATTATTATTATTTACTACGATGGACTTTGGTTAGTGTCCATAGCGATCTACCACTTTTTCCAGTACGATCTACCAGCACTATACGCTTGAACATTTTGGGAATGTTTACAGAATACACATTCCATATGGTCTTTTAACACTTATGTTCTACTTCTTCAAAATAAACATTTGATGCTATCAAATCATATCATATCAGATACATTGGATATATTTATGTAAAATACCAGGATAGCTATCATGATCGACACTCGGTGTTCTCTAAAATATTATACGAGAATATACGTTGGAATAAACATTAGTAAACAATAAGTAACATATTTACGATAATTAGATTGTAATTAAGACATTTATAATAATAATAATAATAATAATAATAATAATAGCCCCTTGTTGATCTGCCAGTTCGGAATCCACACTGTGCCTCTGGATATATGCGCTCAGCTAACTTGTGTAGTCGCATTAAGATGACTTTGGCAAAAACCTTACCAACAATACTAAGAAGAGAGATGCCTCTGTAGTTATTGCAATCACTTCTGTCTCCTTTATTTTTATACAGTGTTACAATCTTGGCATCTCGCATGTCTTGAGGAATAGGTGGCTCTTCCCAGCACTGGCACAGCATCCTATGCAGGGGATGTAATAGCGTGCTCTTACAGCATTTGATTAAATCAGGAGGAATCCCATCACTGCCTGGTGCTTTGCCAGAGGCCAAGCTATCAATGGCCTTACTGAGTTCCTCTAATGTTGGTTCGGCATCCAGCTCCTCCATAGTTGGCAGACTATTGACAGCATCAAGGGCTGCAGGCGTAACGGTATTGTCTCTAGCGTAAAGCTCAGAGTAGTGCTCGACCCACCTCTCCATCTGCTTACCCTTATCGGTTAGCTTCTCTCCTTGGTGGTTTTTAGCGGTGCCGTCTTACTTTTATGGGGGCCAAGTGCTTTCTTTATACCGTCATACATTTGTCTAATGTTGCCTGTTTGCGCTGCGATCTGGATGCTCTCACTGAGCTGGAGCCAATAGTCATTTGCACAGCGTCGAGCAGTTTGTTGAACTTTGCTTCTCGTAGCCCTCAGGATCTGTAGGGTTCTGGCACTCGGTGAACGTTTGTATTCATTCATAGCACTGCGCTTAGCTTCAATAACAGGTGCCATCACATCTGATGAAGCGTCAAACCAGTCATTTGACTTTGCTGTTTTCTTACCAAAGGTGGCAAGTGCAGTACTTTGAATGGTGTTCCGTAGATGCTCCCAGTTCTCTGTAATAGTATCACCATGCTGAGGCTACTGAGCATTTTCTTGAAGGTCGCAGTGAATTGAGCGATCATGAAAGGGTCTGACATCTTGCTGGTATCAATGCGTGGTTTCCCTTCATGTCTGACACGATAGAGTTTTCTTGGTTGTGCTCTGATTTTGCAGCAAACCAAGGAGTGATCTGTGTCACAGTCTGCACTATGGTACGAGCGCGTGGAGAGCACAGACCTGAGGAGTGGCCTTCTGACGAGAATCAGGTCAAGTTGGTGCCAGTGTTTGGATCGTGGGTGTCTCCATGACACCTTATGCTGGGGTTTTGTCTGAAAGTAGGTGTTGGTCACGCAGAGGTCATGGTGGACGCACAACTCTAAGAGCCGTTGTCCATTTTCATTCATCTTGCCAATACCAAACCTGCCCAGACATGAAGGCCATGAAACATTATCGGCACCCACTCTAGCGTTAAAGTCACCAAGGAGAACAAGCTGTTCTTGCCTAGGTATGCTTTTGATTACTGCTGCTAGATTCTCGTAGAACTCATCTTTAGCTTCTGAGGCAGAGTACAGAGTAGGAGCATACAAACTGACAAGGGTGATGGGACCTGTGCTAGTTTGCAGGAGGAGCGTTAACAGGCGTTTTGATCCATTCTCGCCTGGTTCAACCATGTTAGTTAGCGATTTTTTGACCGCAAAACCTACTCCGTGTTCTCTAGCTTTATTAAGATCTTTCCCTTGCCAATAAAATGTGTAGTCCTTCTCGCTCACCGTTCCAGAGCCAGCCAGGCGCGTTTCCTGAAGTGCAGCTATATCCACCTGAAGTCGTTTAAGCTCATCATTAATTATGGTGTCTTCCTTACATCGTTTACATCCTGTAGGTTTTCGGATAGTCCAGTCAACATAGTCCGGACGTTCCAGCATCCCAATCTGAGAGTTTGCCTATTTCTATGTTTTCGATAATTGCTTGGTGCAAAATTTTCTGTCCACAGTTCGGGTTTGACCCTAATCCCCATGCACCCAATGGGGAAAGCAGACAGTGGCGGGACAATACCTTATTGACTGGGGGCTGCCCAGCTTGAAGCGGGCGGTAGCTGTCCAGTGAGATCCTAGAACCTCTCCCACTGTCGGAAGTAGCCCCTGGCGCCATGCCCTACGCCAATTGGGCAAAATGCTTATAACCGGTAACTGCTACTTCCCGTGTTTTGCCGACACCTATAGGGTGAAGCTGGAGTGTCCTCTCCAGGGCGCGAGCTTGGGCACAGTTATATGGAGATCAAGCTGTTGCCCATGCAGCATGTTCTCCCTCTCCACACAACCGGTAGATCCAAAGGAACGGCAGTAGCCGATACAGTTTGGTACCAGCCATGTCGCAGGAGTTGCCAGAATAATGTCGAATCGACATTAGACTGCCTTAGGGACTCCGACTCCGGATTTATCCTCAGGGTTTACTCCCGAAGCCAATTCCACAAATGGATATTCCCGCATTAAGACATTTACTAATTGCATATTATTATTATCTTCATTATTCACTTAACTTAATATTTATGCTTTATATTTATATACTGGATGTTATGTATAGTTTTTTCTTTCTTAGTATGTAAATTAATTTAGTGTATTTCCCACTTAGATAGATAGTTCACAATTAAGTTGATTGATACACAATTCTTAAATTACTTTCATTCTTTAATACTTCCTTTGGGACCTCAAGATGCAGCAATAGTGAATGCAGTCAGCGACTCATAGCTTGACTGCCTGCATCAGGACCAGCGAACCAGAGCTGGTCAAGACCGCGCTCCACCTCCACGTGGTGGTCCTGGAAACAGTCTGCAGCAGTGCAGGCTGGCTGAGCGAGCACGGATCGAAATGGGAAGGCAAACCCGGTCCTTAAAAAATGCCGTGCAGAAGTCGGATGTGTCGACCGAAAGGTGCAGATATCACAGCTTAGGCGTAAACAGACACAACGCAACCACCGTCCTTTTCAGGACGAACGAGGAAGAAGAAGAAAATACTTCCTTTCATTTCTTTTCTTTCATTTCTATTTTCTCATATGTTCTTTCTGTTTTCTTTGTCTTGTTTTCTCTGAAAACAACACTTTAGTAGTTTAATTAAATATAATTACATCTTAAGTTAGTAACACACATTTAGTTAATTAAATAATAATTCACTATCCTTTCTTGATTGTTGACGTTTCTTTCGTTAACTTAGTTATTATGTTCATTTATTATGTGACATTTTTAGTACATTGACGACGACCTTCGACACTGTTTTATTCAAAACATTGTGGGCCGTAATTTTTTAACTTTGATAGAATTAATTGCGTTAATAATATTAGTAAAAAACAAATCTATATAACAGATTTTTTTAAAACCCGGTCGGTCAGTGGAATGTTACGACATGTTTAATTATGTTGGCCACTACAATATGATAGCATTTTAAAGTTACGCGTTAACATATTGGTGGGCTGTAAACAAAAGATATTTTGCGCTTAAAGATATTTTTATTGAACGCGAATTTTTATGGTTGTCTATGGTTAGACATGACGTGGGGCGTTGTTATGCTACTGCATGATAACGATCTTTCTTCACCCTTCATATTTTGGAATCAGTCAAATGCAGACGTGTTCTTCAACGCTCCCATTATATTGTAGTCGTGCAGATGTCCTTATTGAAGATAGGCCAAGGGGTCGGCCATATTATTAATGAATGCAATGAAGGAGCAACTTATTTGATGCATATCTTACCTTGGATTGGGAATAGAAGGGAGTAATTTATTATTATTAATTAATCGTTCGCCACACCTCTAGGTATCACTATCGGATGTTTCGTTCGTCGGCATCTCGTGTATACGGCCTAGTTTTGTTGACGATACAGATATTAATCTAAAGGACTGCACTGAACTGTAATGGACTACACAGATTGAATGTATTATATTTATGACATGAATTCGATGAACTCTGTATACGTAATAAATTATATGATTTTTGTGGACTCTACCAAAACGGAGTTGGAAACTTCATCCAGTTATATTGAAGTCATTCACCACCATTCGCGAACAAACAACAACAGCACGATAGCTAACAAATCAAGAACAATGATAATTATGAGGCACAGAATAAATAATACGAATCCTCATTACAAGGAAGAACCCTTTTCACTAAAACTGACTTTAACAATTGATGGCCAATATAGCAGCTTTAACAGTTACTAAATATTGCACATTACATTGTAACATACAAGTCTCAACTCAGTGTTGCGTACAACTGAAACAGTTTTAACTTAATATCTTACAGTAAGTAAAAAATTAAAAAAATCACCAAGGCCTTGTAAAAATTTAAATATGCAAAAACTATGCATATCATAATACAGTGGGTTTCTTAGGTTCAAGAAAACCTCTTCGTATTAGAGATTTTGAGACTAGAAGGATTGGAACGCTTGGCAAGAGGGACAAAATCTGAAGAACGTTTATTTGGGTTTAGCTGGACAGTAAGAAGCTTTCGAAGATAAGAGGGTTTGTTACTCTTGATAAATTTATATGTGAGTGAGAGTTGCCAGGTGGTTTGTGAATCGGACGTCCACTTTGCACTTAAATACCCCCCCCCCCCCCCCCTCTCATGTCCACAGTTGTTCATTTTTTACATACTGTTGCTGTCATTTTCGACGGAGTCATCTGTCAAGTTATTTGCCTATGTTTTATCATAAGTATAATTGTGTCTTTACCTGCGATGTCAGGTTGATTAGGGGTTGTCTTCCCTTGTTTATTCATTCATTGTGTTTTGACCTTTAGGGTCAAAGGTTGACAGTTCGGGCGTAGGCCTATGGGAAGGTTTTTTAAGCGAGAGAGAGTTATACTTCCGGCAAGCCGGGAAGGTCCTGTTTTTCTGAAGGGACCAAGAGTCCATTGTTTTTCGGGGAGAATCTTCGAAGTAACTGCTATGGCAGTTTTCCCCAGTGAATCTCTGTGCGTCGGGATGACGACAGAATTCCTTGTTATGTTCTGAGGATTCATTTTCCAGGTAATACCGACCTTTATGCATTATTACGCTTTTCGGTGGCAGAACATGTAAAAGGATTACTTAGTGTGAACTGCAGCTCACCGATCCTATATATTTCAGAACTTATATATTTGTGCTCGAGGTAGCCATCCAAGACTGTTAGTCTTTATATTGTCCAGAAATCCAGTGACGAAGATATATTGTGGGAACCGCAGATTGGCGGGATTTATGTCTACAATAAGCATTACTGCAGGGTTGATGATAACCTATTTAACAGAAGTACACAGCCGACGTCAGAACGAGGCCTGTGCTTTCGGCTATTATACTACAGCCTGATAATGTGCAATTGGCGGGGAATGCCAAGTTGCACCTATGTGTCAAAGTGACTAAGGCATCTGACGCGTTTAGTCAGAGATGCCAAGGGCGACGCTACGAACTGTCATTATTGAAGAACTTTGCTATTGACCATGCACGTCTATTCCGATGTTTACCTTTTTGAATGCCAAATGTATACCTATCGATTTCCGGTCAGCATGACCTTGTTACACTGACTGTTCCTGTTGATACTATGTGTGTTCTCGTCAATAAATGTCTTGAAAACATGCCTGCAGTGTCCAAGCATCCTTGACTACTGCATGTGAGAGTATGGGTTGCAGGGTCTTCATATATACGAGCCTAAACACATTCGCGCCTTCATTCGCACCCACACTCAGTTCATCATACGCTCGCACTACACATCTAACAACAAGTATACTGTCTTGGGCCAGTGATCACCTCAACAAGAGAAAGAGACAGTTACACATACCCCTCCCTCCCCCCTCCCTCCCGTGGACGTCCTTTATGGATAGCTCTTTGTCAGGAAACCAAACGTACGTGGTTATGACACACATGAAATAAATAATCTACAGGAAGAAGAGCACCAGAACAGTGTCGGCCCTTTCTAGTCTATCAGTACCAGAAAAAAAAATACTCCCAATTCAAAAAACAACAACCGCCCAGCAGATACATTTAAAAGAATATCAATAGCGAGAGAGAACAATATAGTATCATGGAAGAGGATATATTACAAACACCATAGACATTAAACTATGCCACAACAAATGGCAGATAAATTACAGCATGTAAGAGCCAACACACAAGAAAAAACAACAATGTAATATGCAATATAGAATGATGAACACTATAAACCATAATTATAACCCATATGGGGTTGAACCAGGTATCCCGTGCACACGACAAACAAGCACTTTTCCATTCTTAGTCATGTTGGCAAGACAACGGTAGGAGACCGACTGGGGATCTACTTTAGAAACACTGAGCTCTCTGAAGATCTACTTTGATAAAACCACGTCTGCTTGCAAGTTGCAGAGTATTTGGAATAAGTACATGATATATGTAACTTTTATGTCTACCTGATGATCTGCTTCCTGCAGCTGCGGTGGAAAATTGAAATTAAATGTTATTTCACCGCATGTTAACTTCACTTCAAACAAGAGACTGCATTCCTATCTCATGCATTATTTTTAACAGCTAGATCATTAATTTTTAACAGCTAGATCATTAATTTTTAACAGCTAAATCATTAATTTTCACTAGGAACGTGGACAACAAGTAACTTTATTCCTGGGGATATCGCAATTTTCAATGGCGACAGGAGAGGGATGTTTCGAAATTTCTCTAATTTTAAAATTATTTCTCTTTTCCTCTTCCGTCACTTAGATATCTGCCAAATCATCCCATGTGATCTAACGGTAGATCTATATCTACCTTATACCGACCGCTGTTATAGAACAATGCAAACGACTAGTAGAAGAACCCGTACTCACCCACGTAGTTCTGATTCAGAATCGGAAGAGTGTAGATAGACGTAATATTCACAATAAAACAGCTTAGTGTGGGTCTTACAGAATATCACTATGAACTTTTAATGAAGCCTTTACAGATCAGAAGGAAGATTCTAAATAAAGTAAATTGAGACACACTACAGACATTATCAAAGAATATGAAATCAAAGTCACCCGTGTGTTACCGGGGCCCGAAAGGGGAGCAAAGAATAGTAACACCAGGCATGTCGTAAAAAGCGACTAAGGAGGGTTGGGCATGGGGCTGGTTACCCCATCCCGTAAAAAACTTTTTACCACAAAATCTTCAACAAACATGGACAAGTCAAATATAGAATATAAATCAACTCAGCCGCCCAAGACAGAAGAAGGTCCTCTGGAAAGGAGGCGCATGAAGCAGCCTAGAGAAAGCCGAAAGAAGTCTGGGTTGCCGACTAACCTTTTTTCGTCTAGAAAAATCTCCAGGATTGGCACCTGGAATGTTCGCACTCTGTGTGAACAAAGGACACATGGAGAAGAGAACTGGAAACAGAGGTGAAAATGATGAGGAAAACATGGAAAGAACTTGAGCGGATGGCATAGGACAGGAAGACATGGCATGTGTTTGTTGAAGGCCTATGCTCATTGGGGAGCTAAAGGGTGTTGATTGATTGATGGAATCAAGGACAGTTTATGAACTGTACAAGAGCCATGTATGATGAATGCAAAAGTACTCAAAGAACAAAGACAGTCTTTCAAAGCAATTTGTCAAAACGTCTGGATCAAGTCAAACTGCACAGCCACCATCCCATAAGCTATATCAGTGCTTTTTTTACCTTTAAGATGCCGCCCACCCCTTTACAGCATTTTAAGAAGCATCTTCACCACTCTGATACTAGCATGGAGAAAGTCATTTATCACTCTACACCAGGGATCCTTAACCGTAGGTATCCATACCTCTTGGGGGTATGGGAACCAAATGATGGGGGTATGGGACTCGATCTCTGAACAGCTTGTGTATTTGTGATTGCGCGAGTCGAGTCGAGTTGCTAACGCCTAACTTGCGAGTCGAGTCTGTAAAGAGTCGCTGGGGTGACAAGTCCGTCTGGAGTCCGAGTTAACTGACTCGAGTCGACAACACTGGCATGCACCACACACTAACACATGATAGCATGAACCACTTCAGCACACTAACACAGAATTAATATGCACCGCTTCCACTCACGTCTGTGTACAGTCATATACTTCTGCATACAAACATGGGTTCAGTCGCGCACTCCCAAACACTGAAGGAACATTTGAACATACATATAAACAGAAGATTTGATATGCGTAATACTTAAATCTTACACACAGATAGCAGATACCAAACACTCACATATACCAAGCAAGATGCAGTACGTGATTTTAACCTCATAGAGAAAACAAACAGGTTCTAACAGGACTTTGACTAATGAAAATGTATTTTTACCATATTTTTGTAACGGTAAGCACATATAATATTCGAGACACGATCTCAGTAATCACATCGAGAATCAAGGTCCACATTAATCTGTGTCAAACATGATCTTGAGATGAATACTATGGAACATCTGTCGCCATTTTCAGCCATCTTATCACAGTTCGCTAGTACAGTACAGACAAGTCGTTTAAAAATACTAATAATAATAATAACCTTGGAGCTGCCATATGCAAAACTCTCATAACAGTAGATAATTGTAAGCGAAAATCAGATAATGCTGCCTAAATAGGTTTCTGAAATAAAATTTAAAAACTTTTAGAGTTCACATTTGAGTAACAAAACTGTAAACTTATTTTTTTCATGCAAATTCTGACAAACAAAACAATAAATGTATGTGATATATATTTTATAACGCAGTTACATATGGAAAAAAAAACTGGTTCTTATTTTAATAGTGCAATTAAGAGTACAAAATGTTAAAACAAAAATGTTTGTTACGCGAATATGTAATCTCGCTGAGAACGACCACTTCCCTGTCCTGGTTGTTTATTTATTTATTTTTTATTGGTGTATTATAAAGGAAGGAAAATAGCAGCGTGGCTTGATTGCCAAAAAAAAAAAATAAATAAATAAATAAGAGTAAACTGCCATATACTGTAGGACTACAATTTTTTTTTAAATTTATATATATGGCCGTATATTAAATATCTTCTGCCCAGGGACAGTTCTAACTTGCTGATTCCCACCACCTCCATCCCTCACCAGGAAAAGTAAACAAATGTCTTCGTGTTGCAATTAATTTTGTCGACAACGGCGTCTTCTTTTTGGGGCGCGTCACAACAATCAGATCAAATTAAGTGAATCTTCTCAAGGCCGAATAGTGAGATAGTCTAAGAAGCCGAAACGGAAGCAACCAGAGTCATCTCACAACTGCTAGAAGTTATTCAGATGACCTATGTCGTCTGTAACACAAACTGTAAGGCATACGGGAAAAGACAAATATACTAACAAGAGAAACAGCGAAAAAAAAAAAAAAATAACAGGTGCGACATAAATGCGAACATGATAATAAACAATATGAAAAAAGATCCAGAAAATATTTGTGGTCAGAAGGCTAAAAAAGTGTTCAGCTTTACGTTTTGGAAAGGAACATTGTTAATGTTCAAATTATCAAATCAGGATCTCAATGCCAGAAGAAATAAAACCGATTTATCTTCCATTTTCTCTGAGTGAATTGTCAAGAGACTTCCCCATACTTGATTTCAGCTTTATGAGGTAGGGAAGCCAGTTCTCTTGCCCGTTGCCTTTACCTTCCTTAACTCAAGAACAGAGGGACGTATCCATTTGTAGCTGGGATGACTGGAGAGTGACGCTGCTAAGTTTCTAACCCGACAACTTTACCTTGAGAAGCAACAGCTCTCTGGCCACTATGTCACTCAACGCAGGCCAAGTGAGTTGGCGAATTGTGATCTCAGTAAATAAATAATACACACATAAAGATATGTTTCAGGCACTCGTGAGAAATAAAGAAGTAGAAAAGTAGACAACAGAAAAACAACAGAAGTGAAAGGTTTACCAGAGAATCGAACCCAGGACCATCTGAACGGCAATAATGATCTCCCCTTGCAAAGATGGCGACTTAAATGTTGAAGTCAACAAATTTCTACGTGTTTTTTAAAGACCCGTCAAATAGAGTCACAATACTTACTGCCTTGCAGGTAGGATTGGGACAGTCAAAGACTAAGGAAGGCAACCCGACATAAATGCCCCTTTGAAATCTGATGCACTGGGCAACAGACATAACGAAACAGTGCAATGTACGTCGCTCGATGAGGACGTCACTTAAAAGTAAGCAGAATGACTTTAAGCCCCGTGGAGTCCCGCCAGGCTTTGAGCGTGCCGGACTCTCCGCCTCGAAAGGGTCTACCACATGCTACTGGTGGGTACTTTCCCCTGAACTATGGGGCCAAGGCACAGCGGCAAAGGACAAGAGTTACTAACCAAGCCCCCAAAACACTCAACCTTCAAAGATGCCCAACATATGAGCAACAGAGAAAGCACATATGGCCGTCACCAGTACCATTCCTGGAAAAATTCTTCTTCTTTTTCTTTGATCCTTAGCCGCCGACCGTCAAAGCAGTCAGTGGACATCACGCCTGGTGGCGTCTTGTAGGGCAGCAACAAACTGATTCCACTTTGCTCGGTCGGCGGCCATCCTTCGTACAGTGCCCCAACTCTGGTTCATTCTTTGCATCTCAGCCTCCACAGTCCTCCGCCAAGTTGTTTTTGGTAGGCCTCTCTTTCGTTTTCCTTCAGCTGTTCTTGTGATGGCATCGGGGCCTCTTCTGAGGACATGGCCAACCGACTCCAGCGTCTATGATGGTGTGCATGTCCTCTTGCTTGCTCCGAGTAAGCAGATCTTGGTTGGTGATGGTATTCCGCCAAAAGATTCGGAGAATTTTTCTTAGGCAGGTTGTGTGAAAAGATGACAATTTCGACATTTCCTTCTCTTTTACTCTCCAGCATTCCGCACCATAGAGAAGCACAGAAAGTACACAGCTCTGATATAATCTTAATTTTTTTGCTTGTGCTGTACTGAGAGGACTTCCAGATGTTGTTTAGACTATAAAAGGCTGTTCTTGCTTTGTTCATTCTGTTGTTGATGTCTTTGCGTGCTCCGCCGTCTGGTGTTACTATGCATCCTAGGTATGTGAAGGTGTCTGTCTGTTCCAGTTGCTGATTCCTTACTGATATGGGCTCAGGGTTGATCACATTGAGCGTCATGACCTCTGTCTTCTTTAGATTGATGTTCAGGCCCACCTGCTGGCTATATTTATTAAGTCTATCCGTTTTTTCCTGGATGTGTTGATGTGAATGTGCTAATTGTGCAATGTCATCTTCATATTCCAGATCTTCAAATGTAGAAAATGTAGTCCACACGAGTTTTCTTTCGTATTTTTGTGCTTAATACTCAGGTCTGATACAAAATTATTGCAAGTACATGTACTGTAGTTTTCAGATGTTTCTTTGTGGTCAGTTGGAACTTTAGATGCTTTAAAACTGAGGTGAGATCGGAGGTTACTTATTGGCTTGCTTATTTCTCATTTCAGTCTCTCCCTCTCTCTCCCCTCTCCTCTTTCTCTCTGTGCGTGGGTGGGTGGTGTATGTAATCTTAATTCTACAAAAGTATGTTCACTACAATGAGCTTTATATGTTATAACTCTTCTTCGTGTTTTAATTTTGATTTTGCCAAAGTCTGTCGAGACGTTTTGTTTATTGTTAATATTCCTGTTTTCTCTGGCTGATCTTCATGGTATGCCTTAGCATCCGATTGTGTGAAGAATTAATTTTTCTGCAGTTCTGCGCTGTCCCTGTCAAATAGTACAAGTATCAGCAAAGAGCAGCTTATTTGTATCATGTGACTCATTCTAATCACACGATTTTTC
The DNA here is from genome assembly GCA_024509875.1 of Oreohelix idahoensis. NCBI lineage: Eukaryota > Metazoa > Mollusca > Gastropoda > Stylommatophora > Oreohelicidae > Oreohelix > Oreohelix idahoensis. The sequence continues at coordinate 75,908 of JAMPIV010021767.1, read as the reverse complement.
TTTTGCATCTCTGACGATACTGTCCATACAGATTGTTATTATTACTGTTAATCAGAAACAACACCACTACACTCCTGGCAAACCCACGGGTGCCCAGTCTCCTTTAGCAAATGTAGAAGAGTATGAATACTAATTGTTCCTGTTTCGCGGTGGTTGTTTACATGAAGATTGCATCATCTCATACTCCCATCCCTGCTAGTCTTACGTTTGATGCCTAATTCCAGCGGTCTTAGCCTTGATGATTCATCTATTGCAGTGCCTAACAAGTGATCATTAATTGTCCTCAGTACCTCTCCCTTATCCGTAGCTAGTGTCACCACTATGGGTGCTCTCGAAGCTAATCTGCCCGTTCTCTCATTGCTGCGCACACCTGTATGAACCAGCTCCAGAAGATTCGGAGCTTGTATTGATGTTTTCCATTCATGCCACAGCCATTTATTTTGAACATTCCGAAGCATGGACTGACAGTCTAACACAATAACTGCCCTGGTTGATGGAGTTTAAGACAACAAACTCAAGGCTGCAGTAACTGTCTGTATCTCCATTCTCATATTGGAGGTTGTTGTCATGCAAGCTCCACTCTACTCAGCGACGACTCAGCCTTTTACTCTAGCCATCTTGATTTCTCACCACGGAGTACAGAACCATCAGCGTACACAATAAAACCATGTATCCAATGATTAATTTCCAGCTGTGCTTTCCCATTGCCCCAAGCTCTGCACTCCCTACCAAGGCTGATGATGACTTGCTGATAGTCTGTCAAGTTCTCACCTGACTTACACCACTCTTCCTCCTACATGTTGTCAACTGTTGTCACCTGCCTAATTGTAGTTTCCGCCTGTGTGTAGTTTTCTCTTTATTCTTGCTCCCTTGGTACTAGCTATGTTCGCATATCTTGATCTAATCGACAACACTCCAAGCACATTCCTCATCGTTACAATGGGTGTGTCTCGCGTACAGCCCAGACTCTTCGCAGTCCCTAATACTGAATGCGTTCCAGTCGTTCACATTGTGATATTGACAGCTTGAGTATTTCGAGCCCATACCCGATTATTGATATGACTAGCTGGTGATAAAGGAGAAACAGTAACTTCTGCTTCAGGTGAACAGCGGACATTGTTTTTAGAGCTACCAGACTTCGCTTGCACCTCTGTCACGAAGTGGATTTAAATATAGAGTGTTGTCTGAGTGTGTAGACAAGACCCTATTTGGAGAAAGACTGAGAAGATAGATTTTGATGAAAATGACAGTGAATGTGGAAAAATGAGACTATTGGCTTCGAGGGAGAGAACATAGATTGACTCTCCCTTGCCACTCCTGACGTCTTTGATAGCTATAGATTTACCACCTCTTACTACCCTTAAAGGAGATAAGGTTTAACTAACGTCCACAGACACACTATACAGACAAATATATGTATACGTACAGTATAGTTAAAAGAAAGTGACTGATCCAGACTACAGTTTATAGTTTATTTACACAATAAAATAAATTACATATCAACCATAAGTAAGGTGCGTGGTCGCACACCTGAAAAGAACAAAACCCAGTTAAACAAAAATGACAATTAATAAAATCCAACCCTTTCACCCAAAACATTCAACCTGCATGGGAAAACGAAAGAATCAAGGATTATACTCAATGAAATTGGTGGGGTCTCAAATTACGAGCTACCACTCCTAATTATCTTATTCTAAATTTATTAAATTTGACCACCACTGTCCAGCTGTAGACCTAACTACTGTCTACACAACCTCTGCATGAATTTTCTAAAGTCCTACACTGCAGCTGACGAACACTGCTCCACAAACTGACGTCTTCAATAAAACCTCAGAAGCTGTCCTCTGCTCTGATTTTATAACTCTTTATCACGCCTGTCTCTCCACTCTAAGCATTCAGAAGGAATTTTAACCCTATCTCCCTCCACGAATTTTCTCTGTTGATGACTTGGGCTTTAGACTCAGTGACTCTCTGACGCGGCTGTCACCTTCTGAGGATCTGATGAGTGGCTGGTTGGGAAAAGTATGATTTCCCTATCTCTTTTCCGTTGTACTGATAACGGGTCTGGTTCACTACCACGACATGTGATAGCCAAAGGCGGAAATTGCATTCAAGGCTTTATTGTGGTCTTCAAATGAGCACTAGGCAACGCGCCTCTCTGATGTGCTTTAGCGAGCTTAGAGCTCCTTATTTCTAGAACCAGTTCCCGCTGAAGATTTTTCTCTTCGCTGCAAGGGAACTTCTCGGTTCTTTCACCTCTGGCGATATCTCGAGCACTCGGCTCCTGAGATGACAAATCTGCCGTTGATAACTTGTAAGGGCTGGTTTCCACCCCCCCCCCCCTTTTTGTGCCGTGAAACTGCTGAAAACAAAACAAATAACAACTAATGTACAACAACTTCCAATAAATCTCAACCATAGCATATAACGACCTAAATAAAGACCGCTCCACTCAATCCCCTACTCAACTATGCACAGCGATAAATAAATATTTATGCCCCAAAGTCAGCCTCCCATACAATTCCCTCTCTGATCTCTCTACCCCGTTTCAAAGTAAACATCAGTCTGGTAATAAAACTCCCAGACACGGCTGACCTAAATCTTTTGTTACGCCCGTCTAGCCACGGAGTCACAACAATTCAAACTGAGGGAAACTCCTGTACTAAATTCCTAGCCCTACTTTATTTTTACAGGCTGACTCTTGATGCTCATCACCTTACACAATATAAACTAGGAAAGATGAACTCCCGTCTCAGTAATATTAATTACATCTCTTGTCGTCTGACTACACAACAATAAAATGCACAATAAAATAACGTACACAAAATACACTACCATATGTATACTGCAAAAATTATAAACAAATCGAGGTTACCTATATATATATATATATTACTTCAACCACCTTCCTCAGATACCTCATTTCTGAGGTTTGGATCTGGCTTTTATGGGTTGTAGTCATTGCCCATGACTCGCATCCATATGTCAAGACTGGGACATAGGTGGAGCGTATACAGCCATCTTCGTTTTCTTACCAACCTCTCTCTTGCTGAGGAATCCTCGATTTATGGCCTGAAAAAGTCTCCCAGCTGCTGCTTTTCGAGTGGCCAACTCTTCTTTGATGCCTCCCTTTCGGTCTATAATAGCTCCGAGGTATTTAAAGTGGTCGACCTGCTCCAGGACCTGCTCTCCCAGCTTAATCTGATGTTTTCTTTCTTCTCGTGATATCACCATGGATTTTGTTTTAGAGCTGCTTATATATATATATATATATATATATATATATATATTATATATATATATATATATATATATATATAATATAATATATATATATATATATATATATATATATATATAATAATATATATATATATATATATATATTATATATATATATATATATATATATATATATATATATATATATATATATATCGGACCCTCGCAATTACCGTGTTGATAACGCCTATGGACTTAACCTTCTACAATTAATTTCGCAAGCGTATTTACGCTGCAAATATTATAGATCAAAAGATAAGGAAATATTAAATACACCCCTGTCTTCTGACTATATAACAAAGTAATAACCCAATTAATTAAAGTACACAATTACGCCCGTGTATCTACTCTGCCCCTATCATAATCGCATTGCAATTTTCCCAGTCTACCAATTACCTATGACAGAGCGCCCGCGTATCTAAACGCTATACTCACACAGATAATATCACAAAGCTACCCCAACAACCAAAGATCGAACTAGCTTAACCTAGAAAAACATTATATGCACACTTGCATTTACATTTTATCTCTAAGATAGTAATTGATTGCGCTTACGTTTATATGAAAGTTAATTTAACTCCCTGAAGAGAAACTTATGTTATCGTGCTAAGGTTCTATTAAAAATCGAATTATAAGTACCACGCTAAACTAAAACATGAACATACCCAATTCGAATTTCTCACTTAAGCGCAGTCGAAAATGACTGTTTACACGGCTGAATTTCTGGAGGCAAGAGACCCGCTAATGATTTACCCTGTTATTTATTCAAGGGACCCCACGCCAGAACCCACGCCCTACGTCATCGCTTGGCGTCGCTCTTAAACCAATAATATTCCTTCATTTCATAAACTATTGAAATCCCCCAAATGATAACGCAAGCTACTCATGACTCATATTATTACCGCTACCGCGCGTCCAAAAATTGCGTCATTTAAGATAATGTTACATCGACCGCGTGAGCAAAATTAACTTTAATTCGATCCCAGCGCCAGTTTTAAGTACCTGGGTAGTGCTTTTTCACACCCACCCCCAATTTACTTGGGTAGGTGTGGGTTTTTCGGTTTCATCCGAGCTGAAAAATCTACCCAGCCTACAATAACTACAATGCCTAGTAAATACAATAAAATGACCGCGATTAATTTAACAAAGGAAATACGACTACTTGTACGCAATTACTTTAGAGAAAAAAAAACTGGTGCGAGTATAAACTTAAACCCTACAGTAATCCCTCCTGAAAACACAATTAATTACCAAGAGAAGAAGACTAAACTCAATTAGTTATAGAACAAAATTACAGAGAGAAGAAGAATGGTCTCATAACAACATAAATAATTATCTAGAGAGGACTAATGGGGCCTATTGAAAAATAAAATCACAGTACCACATCACAACCTCTGTATGATGCGTTCAACATGGTACTTGTACAATAGCCCGTGATCAAACGTTACATCAAGATATTTCCGACATACAGATTATTAACAGCATTGTTGATAGAATACATCCCTGTCTCACTACAAGTGTTACTTTAAACAACTTTAAAAGGCCGGCCTTTGCACCTACAGAGCATTTGTATTCTTAAAATAGTGTTCTTGTACGATCTAACTACCTTTTTTTCTTTTCTTTTTTTTTAAATTACTCATTGTCTACTAAGCTACTTGGTACGAATGTGTCACTAAGCTACTTGGTACGAATGTGTCCACCAAGCTACTTGGTACGAATGTTGCAAATTACTTAGAAAATGGAACGTCTTCTTTTCCTCTCCGTACACTCTAGGACGTCTACTGGAATACGTATTTTCAAAGAAAGCTGTGGTCAGCTTAAGGCTATATGTATCTCCGTGGAGTTTCTCCGGGAATGGTACATATGTGCTTTCTCTGTTGCCGTATGTTGGACATCTTTATAGCAGATGTTCAGCAGTCATATTATCTATGCCACAGTTAAACTCATCGATAGTTCCTATCTTTAGTTTGTTGATAAATGGTATCACAATCTGCTGTGACCCGTGCTAGAGTCTGAAGAATACCACTTATTCTCTTCTGCTGAGCTGGTAATATGCATTGTTTTGAGCATGGCATAGATGCTCTGTATCCCATTTGTTCTTGTATCTGATTCGATAAAACTCTGCACCTCTTCGAAAGTTATGCTTGTATCAGGCTGAGGTAACTTTCCCCCTACCTTTGCCAGTCTGTCAGACTCTTCATTGCTGGGAATGTTACAACGAGATGGGATCCACTGGGTTACAACTCTTTTGAATCGTTGACATAGTTTGCGGATTACTATTCTTAAGTCATCCAGGTCTGAATTATTTTGGCTCTTCATACTGACCATACTCATATACTGCAGACCGTTTCTGAAACAACTAGTTCATTAAGTGCCGCCACTGCATGTATCTACAAGCTACTGACAATGACAGGGGTTTCCAGCCTTGGATACGCTCTCAGAAGGAACGAGTAGCTTGTTAATGGGATAGGGGGAATATTTGGTATATTGAAATATAGACTATTATCCTATTGAAATAATCCATAGGCACTAGTGTTACTGCCAAAAAAAATACGGATTGGACAGAGAACGGCGAGTCCTGTTCTCAATCAAACCCTAAGTAAGCAACAAACGAGAGACTGAACACGATATACAGTACAAGTATCTCTTTCAAAAACTGTACCAAAAATAAAACTGTTTTTGTGTGTGCAAGAAACAGAATCAAAAGTCTCGCTAATTTATTTAACTGTGTCCTTCTTCTTCTTCTTCTTCGTACTAACTCAGACGTCTACTTGAATATTCTCAAAGAAAGCAGTAGTAAGCTTCAGGCTATTTGCGTCTCCATACAGTTTTTCCGAAAATAGTACTGGTGAGAGCCATATGTGCTATCTGTGTTTCTCATATGTTAGGCATCTTTGAAGCAGATGTTCAGCAGTCCTTTTATCAGTCATTCTGTGTTCTGATAAGCATTTAACAACTTTGTGATATTTTTAAAAAAATGAAATGTTCCGTATAAAGTTTTCTAACTGAAAAATTAATTAATCTGGTTGTTTATTTTCTTATATGCATAGTAAACTCTAGAATCTGTTTTCTCTAATATTGAATATAGGGTAAGGGAAGATTTGCTAAAAGTCAGGGGGGTGCGGGGAACACAAATTATTGAGAACCACTGGACAATGAACTAAAGAATTAAGTCACCTTCAGATCTTTATATCGCTGTCGTGTTCTATTTTTATTTTTTATTTTTTTTTATTTATTTTTATTAACACTTTTTTTTTTCTTAAACTGGGCCTGGATGTTATTTAAAGGTCTGGAGTCCGTGACTAAAAAATATTTGAAGTGCGATTTTGCAACATGAAGGTAGTAGTTATACTGTTTTCTCTAGTGGGTGAGTATTAGAAGCAATGCTATTTACGATCTCGCCTTTGCTCTGAGAGCATATGATATTGCTGTTAATTCCTCATTCCAAAACTTCACAACAATAACAAGCACATTCTCTTTCTGTTTTTAGTGTTTTTTCAAGCACAACCCGTCTCATTTCCTCTCAATTTTTGTATGGATGTTCTTTACCTTTTAATGTCTTTCCTTTTTTCGCTAGTTTTTACTGTTGTAGTACTTTATTTAAACTTAATATAATGTAAACTTAATATAATGTAAACTTAATATTTAACCATTTAACCGACCAACATTACGTTAAATTGGCAAACGTTAGAATAAGTTAACACCTTTAAATATCTGGGGTCCACTATATGTAGGGATGGAAGACCAAGTAAAGAAATCAAGACAAGACTTGAGATGGCCTCAGCTGCCATGACAAGGCTGAATGTGATCTGGAAAAGTAACATCAGTTTTCCTGTGAAGATCAAATTATACAAATCACTTGTATAATCTATTCTCTTGTATGGGTGTGAGGGCTGGACACTCACTGCAGATACGGAGCGAAGGATTCAGGCTTTCGAGTATAAATGTTATAGAAGAATTTTGCGCATTTGTTATAAAGAGCACAAAACAAATGTCTATGTTAGAGAGAAAATAAACACCTATGCAGGCCACCAAGAACCACTTTTGTCAGTAGTCAAACGTCGAAAGCTCGCCTGGTTTGGGCATGTAACTCGTCATGACTCCCTTTCGAAAACGATCCTCCAGGGAACAGTCGAAGGTAAACGGAGAAGAGGAAGGCAAAGAAAATCCTGGGTTGATAACATCAAAGAATGGGCAGGGCACGGTTTTTCCACACTTGTACGCATTGCTGAGGATAGAGAGCAGTGGAGGACCCTGTCTGCTGATGCTTCCACCATGGCACCCCTACGACCCACGACGTGTTACGGGTTGAGATGATGAATATAATGTAAAGTTAATATAAAGTAAACTTAATATAATGTAAACTTAATATAATGTAAACTTAATATAATGTAAACTTAATATAATGTAAACTTAATATAATGTAAACTTAATAATATTAAACATATTTCACAAGTTAGAAAGAAGCAATCCCCTTTTTTGGGGCATGTTATGAGAAGAGGAAAGGTGGAATATATCGAAACAACAGGTAAGATTGAAGGAAAAAGAGATAGGGGAAGTCAAAAAGAGCAAATACTGGACAGTTTGACATCGTAGCATGGAAAGAAGTCAACAGCAGAATTGATAAATTGTACTGGAGACCGGAAGTTGTGGAGAGACATGATCTCCTACACCACTAGGCATGGTACTTCAAGAAGAAGTACTTTATTAAACAGGTAAAGGTACTTCTATAGTAGATAATGCCGAAAGGGAGCGAAGTGTTAGAGACTTTGCCCTACTAGGTCCACGTTCTAGTGGGGAGGTGACCAGTTCGCTTCCTCGCTGCCTTTGCCCTCCCTAACTCAAGAGCAGAATCAGGTAGTCATTTACAGCTGGGTAGACTGGAGCGGTACGCCACCGTGTTTCGAAGCCGGTACCTTTGCCGCGTGAGGCCATCACTGTAACCACTCTGCCAATCTGGCGCTCTAGTTCTATATTATGGACCGTATTTTTGTTAATGATGTTCTTACAATACATAATGACTTATAGCAAGTCAAAGTCAATAAAATATCTAACCGGAAACACCAGACCTTTATTCCCCTTCCCCTGAATATTATTTTTCTTTCGTGTTTTTGTTTTGTCTTAGTTCGTTTGATTTTTTTTTTTTTTACCGTACAAGCAAAATTGGTAATTTTGATTTGCCATATTTGGTTTGGTTTTTTAAGGACTATCTTCATTGCAACACCCGTGTGTTACCAGTGCCCGAAAGGGGAGCAAAGAATAGTAACACTGAACCCTATGCATGTCGTAAAAAGCGACTAAGGAGGGTTGGGCATGGGGCTGGTTACCCCATCCCGTAAAAAAAAACATTTTACCACAAAAACTTCAACAAACATGGACACGTCAAATAAAGAATATAAATCAACTCAGCCGCCCAAGACAGAAGAAGGTCCTCTGGAAAGGAGGCGCATGAAGCATCCTAGAGAAAGCCGAAAGGCGTCTGGGTTGCCGACTAACCTTTTTTCGTCTAGGAAAATCTCCAGGATTGGCACCTGGAATGTTCGCACTCTGTGTGAACAAGGGAAAACTGCACAGGTAGCAGCAGAAATGTAAAATTACAGGGTTGATTTCATGGGTCTCTGCGAGACACGGTGGAAAGGCATAGAGAAGAAAAGATTGATCACAGGACAAATGGTGTTGTCCTCAGTACATGAGGAGGAAAGAACCCACCACAGTGAAGGGGTGGCTCTAATGCTGTCCAAGGAAGCACAGAAGGCACTTATAGAATGGGAAGCAATGGGACCCCGAATTATAACAGCAAGGTTTAAATCAGCCAAAACGAAAGTAAATATAAACATCATCCAGTGTTATGCACAAACAAACGATAAAGAAGAATCTGTGAAAGAAGACTTTTACACCAGACTACAAAATGTCTTGGACAATAAGAAAAGAAAGGACATCACAATTTTGATGGGGGACCTAAATGCGAAAATAGGAACAGACAACACTGGCTTTGAAGAAATCATGGGAAATCATGGATTAGGTATGATGAACGAGAATGGGGAACTATTAGCAAACTTCTGTGCTTCAGATAGACTAGCTATAGGAGGAAGCATATTTCCACATAAAAGAATACATAAAGCAACATGGATATCACCAGACCACAGAACTGAGAATCAGATTGATCACATATGCATAAGTAAGAAGTTTAGGTCATCATTGCATGGTGTGAAAGTATGTAGAGGAGCAGATGTTGTATCAGACCACCATCTTCTGTTGGCTAAAACAAAATTAAAACTCAAGAAATTTACAACAGCATATGGCTATGGACAACAGTATAATATGGGATATCTAAGAAAACAGGAAATAAGAGAAAAATTTTCAATCACAGTATCCAACAAATACCAAGTACTCCAACAGCTGGAAGATGAAACAGATACAGAAGACCACTGGCAACAAGTAAAAAATATATGGAACGAGACATGTGAAAAAGTACTGAGAAAAAGAGAACATCAGCACAAAGCATGGATAACAACAGAAACCATTAGTAAGATAGAAGACAGGAAAAACAAGAAAGCAGATTTAAACAGAAGCAAAACCAGAAGCTCCAAAGCCAAGGCTCATGAAGTGAACATAGAAGCAAACAAAGAAGTAAGAAGAAACATCAAAAGAGACAAGATGAAATATATTGATGATTTGGCAAGGGACGCAGAGGAAGCTGCAGCCAAAGGAAATATGAGGGACCTGTACAACAACACAAAGAAGCTAACAGCAAGCAAATGGCCTCATAAAAGATACGAATGGAAAATTGCTTAGTAATATACTAGAACAAATTAAGAGATGGACAGAACATTTTGAGGAACTTCTCAATAGACCATCTCCAACTAATCCCCCAGACATCCAGCCAGCAGAAGAGGAGCTACAAATCAGCTGTGAACGACCAAGTAGAGAATAAATAAAGAAAGCCATAAAGCTTCTGAAAGATGGAAAAGCAGCTGGTCCAGATTGCATTCTAGCAGAGGCCATCAAAACAGATATTGATACCTCTACAGAGATATTATACAAACTACTTGGCAAAGTCTGGGAGAGAGAGCAAATACCAGCAGAATGGAAGGAAGGTTATCTGGTCAAGTTGCCTAGGAAGGGAAATTTACAAGAGTGCACAAATTATAGAGGAATAATGTTACTATCAGTGCCAGGAAAAGTATTAAACAGAATCATCCTTGAGAGATTAAAAGCGTCCATAGACAAGCAACTGAGAGATGAACAAGCAGGTTTTCGACAAAATAGATCCTGTACAGACCAGATAGCCACATTGAGAATAATAGTTGAACAAAGTCTGGAATGGAATTCACCGCTATACATCGGATTCGTGGACTATGAAAAGGCATTTGACAGTGTAGACAGAGAATCGCTTTGGAAACTGATGAGGCATTATGGAGTTCCCATGAAGATCATTAACTTAATAAAGAAGACCTATGAAGACATGACAAGCAGAGCTCTTCATGAAGGATAACTTACAGAACCGTTTAGGATTAGAACGGGAGGGAGACAGGGATGCCTCTTGTCTCCATTTCTTTTCTTACTAGCAATAGATTGGGTTATGAAAACATCGACATCACACAACAGACATAGTGTGACGGATAGGATGAAAATTGAAGTCCCTGATTTGACGGATGATAATGGTAGTACCCCTGGATAGCATCGGGGGTCCTGAATATTGTTGTAATTTTATCATCAACGTGGAATTCTACCACGCGTGCTAATTAGTATGCACTATCACACGTGGATTTTCTCCACGCGGGCTGATTAATATGTAAACAGCTATCAGGCGGACAGCCAGGAGTCGCTTTGTCTTTAATTTTAGTTTAACCACGCCTACTGCCTTATCTCTCGAGCCATGAAAATCAAGCATTTCCCTACCTTTTCCTGTCATCCCGTCTAGAAAGGCGTTGCCAGAGGAAAACGGCAAGCGGCTTCATCAAAGACGTGCAGTCCCAGAAGAACGAAGCAGAGAGTCTCACACCTTCGGTTGGCACGAAAGTGCGAACTCGTCTGAGAGAGTTAGAATCGCTAGCGGACAAACAGAAACGGGGAAATCGAGAAGCTCTGACCAGCGGCACGAAACGAGATTAGTTCCCTGAATCAAATAAGGGGAGAAACTTTGCATGTCGCTATTATCTGCCATCTATTAACTATATATTGGTATCGCTGGAAAATGCGGTTATCATTCGTGCCCAGAGATTTGAAGAAGTAACTAGCTTATAGTAGAATCTAACAAGATTTCTTTTGGATTTTCTGCTATATTGGAGTGAATTCATTCTGGTGCTACGGTAAAATATAGTAGTCTTGAGTGATTTAGTCGTGTAGTTCCTTCAATTATTTCACTGGATTTTTGTGTTAATTTAAACCTATTAAATAAACCCATCGCAAAGTTTTCCAGTCATAAATCAAATAATGTAACTATCCGTTATTTCCCGAGATAATAGATGTATAACATAATTTTTAACGTTAGGCGAGCGGAATTGTTTATTAACCTTTTATTTCTATTTTCATCTTTGTGTACATTTTGAGTAATTAACTGTTCATAGCTAGTGTTAAAAAACGATGCATTAGCTAATCACTCGTGTAGGTCCTTTAACATAAATAATTAAATACCGGAGTGATTTTACAGGTCTTACCGAATAAAACGGGTGTTAGAATAATTATAGTAGAATTACCTGTTTTATATATTCTCTTTTATACAGGTGGTCATACCTTGTTCGATCCAACGGTTTTTATTATAGATAGAGAGTCATGTTCAGATGGCTTACGGCATCCCCATTTATATGCTCCTAAACATACAAGAACATTGACAGTAACAAATCTGATGTTAAGAGACCCTTGTAAGTCCACCGTCTAACCCCATGAGAGCGGTTAAACAACCAGAACGGTCAATTGTTCACTTGTGTTAAATGTTAATTGGAACGGACAATGCCAGAAGATTTTTCCACATTAATTTTATAAAGTTCCCTGGCCTGATGAGGCAAAACTTCCAGCACGAATTTATTTAGTTAAACCCAGATGACAGTTAACACTATTCCTACCACCAACTTCTACAGAGAACCTTTACGGCTATTTCTTTCCAAGAACAGTCTGGGAGTAACATTCTGCTGTTTGAGATATTTCCCAGTCATTACGACAGAATCCTAGAAAACAAACTTATTCCCAATTAAATACCTGCAAATCAGACGAAGAAGACCCGCCAGGAAAATTATAAATCAACGCACCCATCCAGCGAAACTCGGAGAGAAAATAGCAGTGCCTATACGGAGATTTCTGGGGCTGAACGGGACAAAATTAACAGGTCATATAATAGTCTTTAATACATTTTGTGGTTTGATAAATTCTTTGGACGTATGCAGTGTCGGCAGAGGGTAAGTTTGAATGTTGTGAGCGCTCACGTATGAATGTAGAGCGGGAAAACGGAACAAAAGAATTTATTTTCTTAAAGTTACTACTAATATAACACCTTCTCTGTTATCTATCTCTCACAAAGTCTGAGGGCCCACGGGATAGAAAAATTACGGACATACCTTGTATCCATCCTCACTACCCCACTCCCCATTGTTAATCACTAGTTTGATCTTTTGGGTAAATAAACCCCGGGCGTGATCATTCCTAGGTTTTCCATGTTCCAGAGGGAGGGTCGATGAGGGTATATTTTGTTCTTTTCTCTTATGTAACTATTATTCAAATGATGTAATGATAACGGTGTATTTTATGTTGTGATCTATATTTTTTCTAAAGTTATAATAAACTTAAATCAACCTTAAGCTATTAGTTTTGGTCAAAACCTCCCCTGCCCCCCAGTATATGTGCCCATAGTTTCCCTGTTCGTTTCTACGTATGTACGTATTGATGTCACAAAATTGTTTGTGAGTGCGTACGAGAGGATAGTGTATTTGGACCAACATCAAAAGCGGAAAAAATACGTCTCCAGTTAAGTGTGTCGTACTAGATAGGTTGGGTTGAAAAATTACTCAATCCAAGACTGTAATTTTTCCTACACTCTGTAATCCTCGTAAACAGGACTATTTCTCACACCTTTCTCTCACCTAGATTTCACCATCTCACCTCTGCTCGATTGGGACCATAACAATAAGGCGTATCTATAAAACTTACGACACATAGAATCCAGTGGAATCTGACTAAACAGCTTGATGATCTGGATTTTGCAGATGACTTGGCTCTTCTGTCCCATAACCATAATCAGATGCAAGAGAAAATGAAAATTTGTGACAGAGTTATGTAAATATATTACATGAATCCACACGTTTTTGCTTCCACCTGTTTTCCACCTTGCCTTGCGTATTAATATTCACGTTTTGTTAACGCAGAAGGCATGCGCTTCGATGTCTGTCGAACTCATATTTTAGCCACGCCTATTTTCTTTCTCTCTATGTCTTATAGACACTAGGAATGTTTACAAACATACCTATTAGCTAGTCCAGAGCCGTTAACTGTATTATCACGCGAACGATTGGGCAATCGTTGAATAGTGATAGATCAGAGAATGAGTCGTCTAATGGTAAAATCAAGGGCGATAAGTCAAAAGACGTACTTTCAGTAGTTACATTGGTCAGGTGGAATTAATCTGAGGAAATGGGAGATAACCACAGTTACCTCCCCCCCCCCCACATCCGTTTGTTCGGAATTTAATTAGCGACAGTGAGAGACGCCAGATCAAAAGCAAGTCCGTTCGCTAGTGAAGAGTCTGCAGTCGGCATAAGTGAGAAATACAGCTTTGATTCAGGATCGACCGCAGATTTTCCCAAAATCTGGGCGAAGGCGTTATATCTCACAAGAGATAGCGAATTTCTACCAATTTCATATATATATCCTACTGGACAAAAGTTAAGGGCCGCCATTCAGTTTAGACAAGGTTTATATAATTCTTCCTGAGCAGGGTCGATTTTCCAAATGTCCGGTAGCTTGAAATCTCTCAAGAAATCTCTGAATGGAAGAGTGGGACACTGCTAAACGGCTTGCAACATGACGAACAGAATCCTGAATCCATGCCATGGATCGATCACGGTCTACTGTGCTGAGACTTCTCCTTGGTGGCATGGCTAATGCAATGATCATTTCGACCACTTGTCATACTGATTTATTGCATACCAACGGTGAACACTCTTTACCGATGATCATTTTCCACGTGCATTCAAATTCAACTCACTTTTTCACCTTTTGAACTAGTGGGGCGTGTTGCAAAAACCACGAGTTTTTGCAGCAACAATGGCAATTTTCACGTGCGGGTTAAAGTGACCCAGTTTTTGGACATTTAAAAAAAATAACCTAGTGCACACAGAAATGTATACACATTTCTCTGAGCTCAGTTTTAATGACATTTTCACTTGTCTTTACAGTTTGCCAATCAATTATATAAACCTTGTCTAAACTGAATGGCGGCCCTTAACTTTTGTCCAGTAGTATATATCCCAGCTTTTAAAATCATTTATCTAGTAGCCTCTGAATTTTCGGAACATCTAGCTTCGAACCCTAGACCATTGTTAAAGTGGATTTCTTAGTATTTCGATTGGAGATAGTTTCATTTTCTGTCTTGCGGTAACTATATTTACTAGCATTTTGAGTTGATTTAATTGTTAAAGTTCGGTCATATATATATATATATATATATATATATATATATATATATATATATATATATATATATATATATATATATATATATATATATATATAGATATATATATATATATATATATATATATATATATATATATATATATATATATATATATATATATATATATGATAGGGTGGGCGAGATGATGATGATGATTATATTGTGATATGTTTGATCACTCTCTTTTCACACTCGCACCGACCCGAACAACAATAAAACTCTTGATTCTAGAGGCAGGGGCTGTATTTATTTTTACAACCCATTCAGTGACTAAGCAAACATTAAACAAATAAACCAACGAACATAACAAAACACCCAACAGTGCTCGATTGCTAGTCTGAAGAAACAAACAAAGCAACGAATAGTTAAAATCATAGTAGTTAAATAATGATGCTCTCACCTGCCAAACAGTCCTTCCACGCCACCCTCAACTATCACACACGCACACACTCATGCGTGTCGTCCAATGCGACTAGTAAGGTGTTGTGCTTGAGGCTGGCAATCTCACCGTGTAACATCGGTTGCTACCAAAACAACTACTGCAAGAGCACACACTCAGCTATCACACACACACACTCATGCATGTCGTCCAATGAGACTAGTATGGTGTTGTGCATGAGGCTGGCAATCTCACCATGTAACACAGATTGCTACTGAAACCACTACTGCACGAGCATATGAATACTTCATGCAGAGGCAAACCACACTGGTGGCCCCATGCTCCCTCAGGAGCGGAGAAGAGAAATATATATCTCCAAGTGAGCCCACGTGCTCTCAAACCATTCTACACATAACCATAACTAAATAATAATAACATGGACATAAAATAATATTCTTCAACTACATGTACATCAAATACTCTCAATAATAAGAGTAAACCACCACCTCGAATTGATCCATCTCAATATTCGGGAGCCGCGCTAGCGTAGTGATTACAACACCGCTCTGGTGACCGGGTGATACAGGATCAAACCCGGGCGATGACATTTGAGGATTTTTCGTCGACCGGGATTTGGACTGGATTAACTCGAGACCTGGCGAGGACATTTGAAGGAGTGTCGTCGACCAAGGACTGGCGGCTCCTGAGCCGACCCAGCTGCAATGGGTACCTCCGAAATCGGCGAGTATTTGCCTGAATGGCGAGGGACACCTGTCTCTGTACAAGAAATAAAGGGATACTCACGTAAAATCAATGTCAGGTTAGGCATAAAATAATAACATGAGATTTCGCCTCGAGTATTAGCGGGCGAACGCAAAAAAAAATCAAAAAAAAAAAAATCTCAATATTCGTCACTGCCCTCTGAACATGTCGTAAGTGACGACTGGTGCGCCTGGTAACAAGCGTGTCGTATATGACCCCTGATGAGATTGGGAACTCATCACACGAAACACATCGTTACCGTCACCGAAACAACCACAGCAATAGCCTCAAAATGCTTATTGTGGGCCTGTAATGGACACCAGCTGCATTGGTGTTTCCATGCTCCACCAGGAGCAAAGACAGAAACACCTGTCTCAACGTGCCTTACGCACCAAATAGTAGATCTAATCTCACCAGAAATCTAAATGACTATCCTCACTTCAAAGTAACCACTAAAGATAAACAGTAGGATATTGATAAGTAGGCTATCGTGAAATACACTTAAATGCTCTTACATAAAGAATAAAATATAATTATTCTCGACTTAAACAAAACTGGGACTTAATACACTGCGTGTTTCATGGCGTAACATTATAGGTTTACCACGCGCGACGTGTGATTTGCCGCTTTTTATACAGTCCTCGCCACGTGGCTGCCATCTTGCTATTGTTAATCTTATCTAAATTCCAGTGAAATAGCTTCATACTATATCTGCCTTTCTGATGAATGAAATAATCGCTCTTACAGCCGCAATCTGGACTTAGCATGCCTAATAAAACCTATCAAACATTATTTTCACTCATCTATCATTTCCGAGACTAAATCATAATGCCCTAAAAAGACATTTCCTTTGGGAACACATCTATCTATTTATTTAGACCTAATTCACTAAACATTAAAACAGACTCGTGCTGAATATAATTTCAGACTTATAGAACACGAATGCTAAATACAAAATGCGCTAAGAATTACAGCTCACGTGCTCTGGTCCATCTGCTACCTACACCGGTCACCTCGTCTTGTTTGTTCTCTCGTCTGGGCTGATACTAGGAAAGGTCGCTGCTGGCTCTCACACGCTTTATATAGACCCTTGGCGAATCACTCATCTTACTGCGCGCTAGGCGTATTAATTTAGCCGCATAAACAACGCTCTCGATTATTGCTTTAGAAGGCCCGAAAACACAAATATACACAACTATTTCTAGAGCAAAAACACAATTCTACACCACAACTTAATTTTTAGGCATTATTATGGCCTTTTCATCAATCTTGAAGACTTTTAACATCCTAGAGTGCTGCGCGCACATCGAAAATATGGGCGATAAATATGCCAAAAACAGGAAGGGGGCGGGCGTCTTTTTCGGCCCCATCATATATATATATATATATATATATATATATATATATATATATATATATATTATATAATAAATATATATATATATATATATATATATATATATATATATATATATATATATATATTCATATAATTCTTCCAGCTGTAACGTAAACTTGATTAATTGCTATTAACCAGTAAGAGATATTTTAATTGACTAGTAAATGCACTAAGCAATGTTGTACCGACGGAATATGTATTTATCTCTAATCCATTATGAGTAATTTTTGTAAATGACTAGAATTTATTTCACGGGTTAATAAGAACGATAAGATAAGTTTTACACTTGTGTTTTCTAATCAAATCTAATAACCGAGTGGATATTAAATTATACCGTTACGCGGGTTAGGATAGATACTGATATTGTGATTAAATGTTACGTATTTTCTTCCTAAAATCCAGTACGGGTCATAAACCAAAACCTACCAGCGGCCTAAATCTGAGAAAAACGGGTCTAAGTCTACGTCCAATAGGCGAAAAACAAACATTCTTATGCAAATAGCGGGTCTTCGAGGTTGACCTGTTCGGCCCTTTTGTTTTACCCAGAAAGAGAGAGAGTACCAACAAAAGACTATAAGAATAATTGTAACTGAACCTATAGCTATCCAGATTTCTTTTTCCATTTTCATATACATTCAGCCAGCTGTGGCGAAATTATCAACAATTAACATTACCCGACCACCGACCACTGTGGTGTGACGAGGATTTTTATCCCGAGAGATTTACATACCTGATATTATCTTTAAGTATTGGAATTACAAGCTAATGACACTGTGAACACTAGATCTCGCAATTATTTTTCTACCTGGACTAATTGATGTGAAATAAACAGATCCAATTAACAGTAACGAAGTAAGCGTTCCCCAAATAACCGGATTAATCAAACTTGGAGGAGCTGGGGCTTATTTTGCCAAAACAACCCAACACTGGATTTGCTGTTTGTACCACGGATATATGTTCCAGATGTTGTTAATCAACAATTAGGTAAGCGCAAATGAACGTGGCCACAGGTTGTCTGAAGCGAGAGAAAGAAGGAATGAATAATTCTTCCATTGTATAATCATGGTACTCACTTTGTTTTGCCTTTCTTTGGTTTGTTAATACTGTTATTTTTCAGAATAGATCAATTAGGAACTCTGTTCTTTACAGTATAGCCAAATTCTATACCATAGCGCAAATCTTTTGACCTTTTGGGGGTTAATTAACTTCTTCTTGTGGGATCTTGTCTCAACAGAGGGGATTGCACTTATGGGGTTTATTTCTTTATGATTTCTGTAACCTATGATTTTTTCTATCGCTATTGATACTAGATGTTGTGAAGTTTTTCTATGGTAAATAAACTTATCATAAAACTTAATTACCTGTGTTGTTCAGCTCGGCCCAATATCCCTACTCCATTTACTATAGTTTCACGTTTGTGCGTCTAATTGTCGTCACTTATCTGTGTGTGTGTATGTGAGTGGTTATAGTGTATACGTTAATATATACAGAAAGGTATACTGTCTGATAAAAAAATCACAGTCGTAGCGATAGGCTGGACTAGAGTATCTTCTCAATCCAGGGACAGACTCTACCTTTTCACCATTTCACTCGTGAAATCTATTTCTTTACCTTATCTCTTAGTGAGTTACCACCTTTTCCAGTTCTATTCAGACGGGACCAGAATCTATCTTAATCACCTATCAAAAATCTACGACAAAATTCTCGATGAGAGGTCACAATAAGTAGGCCTGAAAATACACAGGGAAAAGACAAAGATTATGAGAATAAATGCAAGAAATGATAACAAGGTTGAACTTGAAGAAACACCACCAAAAGATGTATAATCGTACACATATCTTTGCAGTAATATAGACAAACTTGGAGGGACAGACAGTGATATTGTCACGTAGGTCTTTATGTCATTAAATTACCTACATCTTCTTCCTATTCTCTCACCCTAATCCTTTCATTTATATTCTTTCCATACTTGTTTTTCCTGTATTTTTCGCATCACTCGGTTGCGAAAAATATTTTCTTCAGTATTTTTAAACTTTACCTGTTTCTTTCTCAAAACTGAGAATCGCGCTAGGACGATATTACGTAGATGTCAGGGCTGCAGGGCGTCAGAAGGCGTGATAAGTCGGTTCGCTGAACATAGGACGTAGACAATAGTCTACATTCTCACCGAGCGCGCGAGCTTCTTCTCGGCATAAGTCCCGGTGAGGTGTGATACTTTACATCTGCACCGGTCAGTATTCAGACATTTGTCTGAAAAATCCCAAACTGACACGGCGCTCACTGTGGGCCATGGTCAGCTGTAGTGTGAAAACTGCCCTGCATTGGAGACAGGTTGTCTGAGATTTGAAACTGACACGCGTACATCTTGGTCAGTGGTGGCAGTTACGACATGTTAGGTGTGAAACGTATCGTTTAAGCCGGAAAGGGGAGAGCATTTCGTTCTACGAAATAATAGTTCATCCTTTGTCTGGTTTAAAATATTAACCCACGTTTGAAACTATTTCATTTCACTCAGTAACTTTGCAGTTAGACTAGAACAACCTTCGTTCGATTTCTAAATAATCTCTGTAAATAGAGATGGCCTTAGTTTGGTCGAAGTGGTTTAACGTTCTTAGTAATTCTGGGGTTGAGGTATATTAATATTATATATAATAGATATCTTGTTTTGTGAAGTGATTTAGTGTTAAAATCGCCGATTCCATTTTAAACTAGTTCTGTGTGCAGAGTGAATATTTTGATAGTTTGTTATTTCTCTAGTCGACGAGTTACAGTGGAAATACATAATAAATTATATTTTTAGCTTACTAAACAAGTAGCTGAAATAAGTTTAATTTAACTGTTAAATACTCAGTCGAAAAAAACTGTTTTAATAACTAACTTATAAATGCTAGATGCTACATCAGTGAATAGTGACGGAATACGAAGATATTCCTAAATTCCTGATGATTGATTTTTATATAACTTACTTTATGGAAAATTTAAATAATAAGTCAAGCTGTAGGCTTGCTGTTTTAAATGTAAGTTATATTGAGTACATATATGTAAATTATTTGATATGTGTTCTTTCTTTTATATAGTGAAACGGTGGTACCCAACTTGCCAGCGTTTATTAACCTGAGAGACATATTTGTGATAATCATATACATTTCCTATCTGTAACCACGGGGTTTCTTTGTTTCAAGTAACACGGGTCTGACAGTGCATAAGCCATCAGAGAGAGACAGTAATAGCAACCCCACTAACGGTTTCTAAAGACTAGAAATATATATATTGGGCTTTTGAGCCAGGTCATATTGCTCCACAAATTTAAATGTACATGCTGCCTGGCGGCGAGAATATTACAAGATTAACATTCCGCAAGAGATTGTGACTAGTATTGTGGTGACAAAATATAGTACCTTCCTGGAAGTAGACACCGATCTGACATTCCTTAATTCTAGAATCCAAAGCTAATGACATTGTGCTCTGCTAACTTTCGTGTCTGGACAAAATTTTATGTGACTTAATCAGACATTCGAAAAATTAGAACCCCCAAGGAATCGTTCCCTGAGAGTTTAGTACGTCTTTTGGAACTGGGGATTTCTTGGTCAAGGACTGCATTTTCGGGTCTGTGTGAAGGTCCTAGAATTAGTATGTTCCCAGAGGCAGCGAGCAAAGTTGTGAGTATACATGTGTAAGAAAGGCCATGGCTGGATGAATGAGAGTACACAGGTCTGAGTGTTATTTTACCGGTGTATTATCGTCACACAGTTGCTGTCTTACATTTTTTTTTACCTGCAGAATTTGTTACAAAATGCTAGAGTTTCTGTTTCTTTCTTAGGTTAAAGCAGATATATCCAACTCTGTTCATATATTGACGAGAAAGAAAGAAATCTCTTAGACTAAACCCTACGTATCTATAACTCTTTGGGCCATCATCTCTTCTCTTAACGGGGCTGTGGGCTAAACCTAGAGTTAAGATCATAACGGGGCTATCATCCTTGTAGCATTTTCCTTGAATTTTATGACTATTTGTATATGTTTTTCCTTGATGTATTTTTGGTGTTGTGAGAAGATTTTTTGTTGATGATAATAATAAAGATCTCTCTTGAACTAAAGCAGGGCGTGGTCAGCTCGTTCTAATATATATATTCATTGTTATAGATTTTCCCACGTCTGTGTGTTTTAACTGTCGTCACGTGTATGTGCGTGCCCGTGAGTAGATAAAATTATATGTAATATATATATATATATATATATATATATATATAGATATAGATATAGAGATATATAGATATGTGTGGTTTAGACTGTCGGACTCTGTAAAAGCCGTCGTAGAGGATAGGTGAGAGAGAGAGAGAAGAAATTCTTTTCGCTTTCAGCGACAGCCTCTATACCACAGTTTATCAACTCACCTGTGTGGAAATTCTATTTGTTTTATTAATTCTCACGGTGTCAATCACCCATTCAACTCTATTCAGAAGGGACCAACCCCTAGTCTTAATTCTCCTATCATAAAATCTACGACAAATGTGGGCTCGTTTCTGGTCTTTTTAACTTAGAATAGGAAGACGAGTACGACAAATGGTTGCTCGTTTCCGGTCTTTGAACTTAGAATAGGAAGACGAGTACGACAAACGTGGACTCGTCTATCGGGTTTTTGTACTTATGATTTTATTCTGATATAGAGTAAGAGTGTGATGTCTTGTGAGTTTTGTATCTTTTAAAAATAATTTATCCCCTAGACTAACGATCTGTTTACGAGCGTGCTGACCACACAAACTGATAAGTTTTTATCCACAGCATTAATTAAGAAGCATTATACATTTGGATTTCAGGTTGATTTTGTCGGAATACATGTTAATTAATGATTTTGTAATACTAAACGCTGGTAAAGTTTTGTGAGTGTATAACAGTCACAAGGGTTCTGAAGCAGGAAGGTGTTTGAACTAAGTTAAGGAGTGCGTTTCGGACTATTTGTCCAGATTAATTCCCTCCCTCACCCTAACTGTCTTCATGGGTAAACTTGATAGTGGATTAACAATTAAGGGGACATTTTTTTTTCTCCGAAATTTTGATTAATCATTGTGTTTTCCACTGTAGCAACTTATTTTTCAGGGAAAATCTTAACTACCATTTAGTTGGCGTAGTCGTGTTTTGCATTAGGTGCTTTATTGCCGATAATAGCAGCGATAGTTAGATTTTATTTTGGAGGAGGTATCCCAGGGTTAAATATATCATCTTTTGATTTTTTGGTAATTTTTTTCTCGTAAGTGGTAGGAACCAGGTTATTCTTTTTCCTATTTTCTATCTCCACGTGTCTCAGTCACTGACATAATATGGCCGAGAGGGCAAAGCTTAGACAACTCCTCAGGGACGAAGCGAGAGAGGAGGGACTGGAAGGAGAAGAAGCGAAAGCTTTTGTCAGGGACGAACTTGAGAGATATGATGCGGAGAGGAAAGAAGAAGAACTAAGGAGGAAAGAAGAAGCAGCCGAAGCTTTACAGCAGAAGAAGATGGACGAGGAAATGGAAATCCGCAGGATGCAGCATGAGGAAAAAGAGAAGGAGAGACAGCATGAGAAGGAGAGAGAACAGAGACAGCATGAGTTAGCTCTTAAAACTCTTGAATTCCAAAGTCGTGGTGCTGCCTCTACCTCCAGCAATGGAGAGTCTTCTCCTCATTCTTCCTTAACTGATCCTTCTAACACTCAATCCACCCATCTCACTGCTATGTCTTTTCCGCTAGATTCTTTCCCTTGTCCAAATGAGAAGATTGACACTTGGCTAGAAAAATTTGAGAAAATTGCAACTCTGTACGGTTTAGAGAGGTCGCGTTGGAACATGAAGCTTTCCCAGGCTTTGAAAAGTTCTGCTTACGATGTGTATGCAAAACTGGAGAGCAGCCAACAAGACAACTATGATCTGTTCTTCAACTGTTGAAGAAAGCGTTACTGGAGCGCTTTGAAATGAACGCTCGCAAATTTTTGCAACTGTTTCGCAACAGCCGGAAAGAGAATTCTGAAACTTTTCAGCAGTTCTCGTCTCGTTTGAAGGGTTATCTGACAAAGTGCCTAGAGCTCTCACAGCTCCCCTCTACCTATGAAGGTCTTGAGGAATTTGTTTTAACAGAACAAATAAAGAACACATTGTCTGCAGATACCCGGAGATTTCTCGCTGAGCAGGGGGCAGAAAAACTGGAAGACATTTTGGAAAAGTCTGAGCGTTATCACAATGCGCTGGCTGAACTACCGGCCACAAAGCGGAAACCGACAGAGGAGCATTTTCGAAAACATAACCTAGAGCAATCTTCTCAGGCTTCTAACCAAAATAACCACAGAGAAACTGGACCTCAAAACCCCCCTCCTGAAAAAATCCAAGTTCTACAAGAACAAGTACCCCAACCACCCCAAACAGTCTGATCAACCCGACCGCCCTACATGGCAGCGTAGCCAGAAAGGACAAGGTGGCAAAGGGAGAACCCCTGAGCACGGGACATATGATCAGACCGAGCACACCGAGCCTAAACGCATCGGATGCTTATTAACAGTCTCGCGAGGCGGAATTATTGACAGTGATTCCCAGCCTGTTGGGGATGGACCCTCAACGCGAGGTATTGTTACTTTGAACGGTTCTCAAAGTCTTTGTTTATTCGACACGGGGCTTTCTTACGATTGCATTGTTGCCAGAAACCTGGTTAAACCCGGTCAAGAGACAGGAGAGACCGTCAAACTTTGTGGAGTTTCTAAGAGTGATGCACCTACAGCGCTTCCCATCGCATTGGTGGAGATACACTCTGACTTTGTCAGAGGCGTGATCAAAGCGGCTGTTATGGATGATCCCATCTACCCAGTCATACTTGGAGGGAGATACGTGTGTATTGGTAAACCGGGAGAGCCGATTGTGGCAGCAGTAACTACAAGAGGGCAAACCAAGAAGGAACGGGAGCCTGCGCCGAATTTATTACCCATGGAACTTAAAGAAGCGCAATACAAGGACCCTACTTTGGCACCCTGCTTTAGGAAACTGCCCATGGCTAAGGAACCCAAACAGCACGGGGACATTTTTTCTGAGGATGGCGTACTTTATCGGAGAACGGGCATGCCTGACCAAGGTTACAACCAGCTCCTAGTACCGAAACAGTACAGAAGCCGAATCCTAGAAATGGGGCACTCTCTTCCCTTTAGCGGACATATGGGACAAAACGCCACAAACCAACGTATAACCACTCATTATTGGTGGCCAGGAGTAAACACTGATATTATCAGATATGTCAAATCCTGTGCCCAGTGCCAACGTGTGCCACCCAAGCAACGAGCACCCCCAGTCTCTTTGGGTGAAATGCCAATAGTGGGTACACCATTTGAACGGGTTGTGATCGACATTTTAGGGCCTTTCGACAGGACTAAAAGAAGGAACAGGTTTATCCTGACCTTAGTCGATACATGCACTTTATGGGCAGAAGCTATCCCGCTAACATGCGCAGATGCCAAGCATGTCGCAGAAGCCCTCGTGCAGATTTTCACTCGGTTGGGATTCCCTCAAAAAGTGTTGACGGATAATGGATCTCCATACCGAAACCTGTTGATGGATGAGATCGTTAAGATCTTGAGGACCCAGCACATCCACACTAAGCCATATACTCCGGCCGGAAATGGGCTCGTGGAACGTGCTAATGGAAACCTCACCATGATGCTAAGTAAGCTGGCACAAGTGAAACCTGAAGTTGGGATCTCTGTATTCCTGCAGCATTATTTGGCTACAGAGAATCTCCTCATACTTCCACAGGATTTCCGCCAGCTACACTCTTATTCGGCAGACCCATTAAGGGCCCGCTTGAAGCCTTACTTCAGTCTCTGACAGACGAGAAGGCTGATGAGACAGTTGTCTCAGCCAGTAAATATGTGTCGGTTTTAAAGGAACGGTTGAAACTAGGGTGGGACCTAGCAACGACTAACTTTAAGCGAGCACGCACAAAGCACGCTAACCGATACAGGAAAGTCGCGAAAGAGAGAGAACTGGAAGCAGGAGAGAAAGTTTTGGTGTTACTCCCTACCGAGAACAACCAACTGAAGATCGGATGGCAAGGGCCGTTTACCGTCCTGAAAAAGATTTCTAAGGCTAACTACCAGATCTCTATTCAAGGAAAGGAGAAGGTTTTCCATTTAAATCTCTTAAAGAGATACTTGGAAAGACCAGTGCCGACCTCCGACCATCTCCTGACGATCGCCAAAACTGACGAAGATGACGATAGTGGCAGGGATATTCCACCGCTATCACAAGAAATCTTTCAAAAATGTCAGAAGCGGCGACGCTCTTTCAAGCGCGCATGGGAGACATTCCAGAGGAAGGAAACTTTGGGGAGTAGACTTGAGTAGGAATTGGAGAGAGATGGAGGGGGAAGATGAGAGGGAAGAAGACAGACACCCCGAAGCTACGGTTATAGGAAATTTAATTCCATAACGTAGACATGGAGTGCTTCCATATCTTAAGGGGGGACGTCCTGTCACGTAGGTCTTTATGTCATTAAATTACCTACATCTTCTTCCTATTCTCTCTCACCCTAAATCCTTTCATTTATATTCTTTCCATACTTGTTTTTCCTGTATTTTTCGCATCACTCGGTTGCGAAAAATATTTTCTTCAGTATTTTTAAAACTTTACCTGTTTCTTTCTCAAAACTGAGAATCGCGCTAGGACGATATTACGTAGATGTCAGGGCTGCAGGGCGTCAGAAGGCGTGATAAGTCGGTTCGCTGAACATAGGACGTAGACAATAGTCTACATTCTCACCGAGCGCGCGAGCTTCTTCTCGGCATAAGTCCCGGTGAGGTGTGATACTTTACATCTGCACCGGTCAGTATTCAGACATTTGTCTGAAAAATCCCAAACTGACACGGCGCTCACTGTGGGCCATGGTCAGCTGTAGTGTGAAAACTGCCCTGCATTGGAGACAGGTTGTCTGAGATTTGAAACTGTCACGCGTACATCTTGGTCAGTGGTGGCAGTTACGACATGTTAGGTGTGAAACGTATCGTTTAAGCCGGAAAGGGGAGAGCATTTCGTTCTACGAAATAATAGTTCATCCTTTGTCTGGTTTAAAATATTAACCCACGTTTGAAACTATTTCATTTCACTCAGTAACTTTGCAGTTAGACTAGAACAACCTTCGTTCGATTTCTAAATAATCTCTGTAAATAGAGATGGCCTTAGTTTGGTCGAAGTGGTTTAACGTTCTTAGTAATTCTGGGGTTGAGGTATATTAATATTATATATAATAGATATCTAGTTTTGTGAAGTGATTTAGTGTTAAAATCGCCGATTCCATTTTAAACTAGTTCTGTGTGCAGAGTGAATATTTTGATAGTTTGTTATTTCTCTAGTCGACGAGTTACAGTGGAAATACATAATAAATTATATTTTTAAGTTACTAAACAAGTAGCTGAAATAAGTTTAATTTAACTGTTAAATACTCAGTCGAAACTGTTTTAATAACTAACTTATAAATGCTAGATGCTACATCAGTGAATAGTGACGGAATACGAAGATATTCCTAAATTCCTGATGATTGATTTTTATATAACTTACTTTATGGAAAATTTAAATAATAAGTCAAGCTGTAGGCTTGCTGTTTTAAATGTAAGTTATATTGAGTACATATATGTAAATTATTTGATATGTGTTCTTTCTTTTATATAGTGAAACGGTGGTACCCAACTTGCCAGCGTTTAGTAACCTGAGAGACATATTTGTGAGAAGCATAGACATTTCCTATCTTTAACCCCGTGGGTTTCTTTGTTTCAAGTAACACGGGTCTGACAGTGCATAAGCCATCAGAGAGAGACAGTAATAGCAACCCCACTAACGGTTTCTAAAGATTAGAAATATATATATTGGGCTTTTGAGCCAGGTCATATTGCTCCACAAATTTAAATGTACATGCTGCCTGGCGGCGAGAATATTACAAGATTAACATTCCGCAAGAGATTGTGACTAGTATTGTGGTGACAAAATATAGTACCTTCCTGGAAGTAGACACCGATCTGACATTCCTTAATTCTAGAATCCAAAGCTAATGACATTGTGCTCTGCTAACTTTCGTGCCTGGACAAAATTTTATGTGACTTAATCAGACATTCGAAAAATTAGAACCCCCAAGGAATCGTTCCCTGAGAGTTTAGTACGTCTTTTGGAACTGGGGATTTCTTGGTCAAGGACTGCATTTTCGGGTCTGTGTGAAGGTCCTAGAATTAGTATGTTCCCAGAGGCAGCGAGCAAAGTTGTGAGTATACATGTGTAAGAAAGGCCATGGCTGGATGAATGAGAGTACACAGGTCTGAGTGTTATTTTACCGGTGTATTATCGTCACACAGTTGCTGTCTTACATTTTTTTTTACCTGCAGAATTTGTTACAGGACCCAAAAATGATAGATGCCCCCAGGATTCACCGAAAGGGGGGGGAGAATGATGAATCCACAGGCGCCTCATTGGAATCGACCAGACCCGTTACACGGACTTCGAGCTCTGAACAACGGCTGGAATTTCCATGTGCCTGTGGTAGGGAGTTCTCTACTCAGAGAGGAATGAAAATCCACCGAACGAAAAAGGGGTGTGGGAGGTCATCTGGGGGAGATCAACAGCGCTCTGTCTCGACGGATAAGACGTTAGAAGAACGCAGCCAGGAGTCAATCCACAGTGCTGAGTACATTCAAGTTGATCTGCCTGATGATGATCTCACACACTTCTTGGACGGGAAGAGAGATGCAATCAAGTTTCCACCTGCCAGTGCAAAAGGGCTTTGGGAACAGCTGGACGAAGCCTTGGCAAAAGAGTTGGATAACAACCTGAAGCAGATAAGTTTGGAGAAGAAGCTGGAAATCTTCGGCGACATAATATATCTGCACTGTCGCAAAGTGTTCGGAGTGAGGGAGGCAAGGGAAAGTAACCCACCACGAAAAAGTAGAAGACAAGATAGAAGAAATCAGGAAACAGAAGAAGCATGCCCGAAAACTTTTCAAGAACGCAGTTGCCACAGAGAAGGAAGGGTTACGACAGGTTTGGGAGCACCTGAAAGGCCAACATAATGCCCTTTGTAGAGCAGAAAGGTTGTGCAGGAAGAGAAGGAAGACTCGAAGGGATAGGGAAAGATTCTTCAGGGAGCCCTTCAAGTTTGCCAAAGAACTGTTTGAGCAGCCACGGTCGGGTACGCTAAACATCAAGAAAGAAGACCTGGAAGAACACCTTAGAATGACATATTCAGATGGTCGCAAAGATGAGCCGCTCAGCAGCATGGCAGGCCTTAAATGGCCGAGTAAGCCAGGAGCTGAATTTAACACCAAGCCCCCAACGGTGCAAGAGGTAGAAAGCATTGTCCAGAAAGCTCGGTGCAAGTCAGCTCCAGGTCCTAATGGTGTTCCATATGTGGTGTATAAGAGATGCCCTGAAGTGCTCAAACGACTGCTCCGTTTACTAAAGAATGCGTGGAAAGCCCAGCTTGTAAGCAAGGAATGGAGAAAGGCGAACGGAGTCTACATCCCGAAGGAGCAAAATTCCACAGACATCAGTCAGTTCAGGCCAATCTCACTACTCAATGTGGAAGGGAAGATATTCTTCTCAGTGATGGCGAAAAGACTCACTACATACCTCCTGGCAAATGGGTACATTGACACTACCATTCAGAAAGGAGGTATCCCAGGTACACCAGGATGTCTAGAGCATGCCACAATGATCTGGGAAGCAATCCAAAAGGCAAAGTCTGACAGAACAAACCTCCATGTAATCTGGTTGGATCTAGCGAATGCTTATGGATCCGTTCCACACCAGATGTTGTGGCAGGCCCTAGAAATGTATCATGTTCCACAAGAGATTGCAGCAATGCTGAAGCTGTATTTCGCAGGGTTTGCTGTCAGATTTTCAACCAGAGAGTACACAACGAAGTGGATTGGCCTTGAAGTTGGAATTGCAATGGGGCGTACCATCTCTCCGATACTATTCGTGATGGCTATGCAGGTAATCCTCAATGCGGCCGAAGGAATGGCTATAGGTCCAAAGCTTGGGGGAATGTGTCACATGCCACCGCTCAAAGCATTCATGGATGACACAACAATTCTGACATCAGATGAACATCAGGCCCGGAGGATGTTAGAACGCCTGGATGAACTAGTCAGCTGGTGCAGAATGAGCTTCAAACCCAAGAAGTCGAGAAGCCTATCAGTCAGGAAAGGGAAGATAGCAGAAGACATATTCGTGGTTTCCAACCAAAGAATCCCTACTGTCATTGAGGAACCTGTTAAAAGTCTTGGCAGGGTGTACGATGCCTCATTAAAAGACTCGAAGGCAGTGCAACAGACAATAGAAATGGCAGACAGAGGGCTACAGATCATAGACCAAAGCAGACTCTTGGGAAAGTTCAAACTGTGGTGCCTCCAGTTCATGTTGATACCGAAATTGCTGTGGCCACTGCTTATATATGAAATAAGCACAAGTACAGTCGAAGCTATAGAGCAAAAGGTCAACAAGTTCATGAGAAAGTGGCTAGGGGTACCACCAGGTCTGTCAGATGTAGCACTGTACTGCAAAAAGTCAAAACTTCTGCTTCCTTTCAAGTCAGTTGTTGAAGAGTACAAAGTTGGAAAGGCAAGGCTTGCAATGATGCTACGCGAGTCAGCTGATGACGTGGTTAAGTCCATTCAGCCTACACTGAAAACGGGAAGGAAGTGGAGAGTGGAAGAAGCTGTTGATGCTGCCCAAGAGTCACTCAAACTGAGGGAGGTAATCGGATACACACAGACGAATAGACGGGGATTTGGTCATGGAGACATCCGCTGGTGGTCCAAGGCATCAAGCAGGGAGCGCAGAGACATGGTTGTTCATGAGATACGAGAGGCTGAGAATGATAAGAGGTTGCAAAAAGCAGTGCAGCAGGTCCAAAAAGGCCAATGGACTACATGGGAAGGAGCCCTGCAGAGGTCCTTGACATGGAATGATATATGGCATATGGCACCTCTTAGGCTCAGCTTCGTGGTTAGATCAATGTATGACCTGCTGCCGTCGGCCACCAACCTTGTGAAATGGGGAAAGTCGGATGATGAGCAGTGCCCCCTGTGCCAGGGGAGGCAGACACTCGAACACGTGCTCTCAGCGTGTAAGGTGTCATTAGGGCAAGGGCGATACACCTGGCGCCATAACAAAGTGCTAAATGAGCTTGCTGCGACAATAGATCTAGCAAGGATGAAGGCGAACAGCAAACCCAGGCCGAGCACCGCAAATACACACTTTCTGAGGGCAGGAAAGTCAGCACACCCCAAACCGAGTAAACCAGGTAGCAGTTTACCATCTCTTCTTGATTGTGCAAACGACTGGGAGATGGCGGTAGACCTACCTGGACGAGGGGCATATCCAGAGAGTATCAGGAAATCGCGGAGACGGCCGGATATAGTGCTTCATTCTTCTTCAACGCTTCAGGTCATACTGATTGAACTGACCGTGCCATTTGAATCCAGATTAGACGAGCAACATTCGTTCAAAGCGGCCAAATATAGTGATCTGGCCGCGGATCTGAGACACGAGGGGTTCACTACAAGGGTCATGGCTGTTGAAGTGGGCGCAAGAGGGCTTGTGGCTGCATCAATGTATGATCTATTGAAACTGTTGGGGTTGAAGGGACAGACGAGAACAAGGGCACTGAAGAGGCTTAGTGAAACTGCCGAAAAGGCATCAGGCTGGCTGTGGAACAACCGCAATGGGCAATGGAAATCGTGACAATAAACGCTGCGGTACAGAAAACACCAGGAATTTTTCTAAGTCCACAAAACGCTGAGTTTTGTGGTGTACTAGTGAGCGGGCTGTGACTGAGGGGCAACAGGCGATGTATATTATAGGAGGTGTCAGTGTCAGAATTTCAGTGGCTAGGCTCGGCGGCTTAGTCCACAAAACGCTGAGTTTTGTGGTGTACTAGTGAGCGGGCTGTGACTGAGGGGCAACAGGCGATGTATATTATAGGAGGTGTCAGTGTCAGAATTTCAGTGGCTAGGCTCGGCGGCTTCGCGATGGTGTCTCAGTGTGTGCGACGGAACGAACGGAATAATTTGTCTTCTCTTTGTTACTTTCACAATTGCCTCCACGGCTGGCGGAGTTGTGGATTAAAGTTGCTACCATAAGTGAAATGGGTTCATTTTCGATACAAGACAACAGGAGGCTGAGACGCTTGGGAGTCATGACCCAAGTGGGCCCGCCCCCCTTAGAGTGTAAAGGAGTATACTGGGCCGAAACACTTGTCTGATGGGGGGGACTTCTTCTGATGATCAGATTGCCTCCTGTTGTATCGCTCTGTAAAGAGTTTCCTATCATCTTATCTTACAAAATGCAAGAGTTTCATTTTTTTTCTTAGGTTAAAGCAGATATATCCAACTCTGTTCATATATTGACGAGAAAGAAAGAAATCTCTTAGACTAAACCCTACGTATCTATAACTCTTTGGGCCATCATCTGTTCTCTTAACGGGGCTGTGGGCTAAACCTAGAGTTAAGATCATAACGGGGCTATCATCCTTGTAGCATTTTCCTTGAATTTTATGACTATTTGTATATGTTTTTCCTTGATGTATTTTTGGTGTTGTGAGAAGATTTTTTGTTGATGATAATAATAAAGATCTCTCTTGAACTAAAGCAGGGCGTGGTCAGCTCGTTCTAATATATATATTCATTGTTATAGATTTCCCACGTCTGTGTGTTTAACTGTCGTCACGTGTATGTGCGTGCCCGTGAGTAGATAAAATTATATGTAATATATATATATATATATATATATATATATGTGGTTTAGACTGTCGGACTCTGTAAAAGCCGTCGTAGAGGATAGGTGAGAGAGAGAGAAGAAATTCTTTTCGCTTTCAGCGACAGCCTCTATACCACAGTTTATCAACTCACCTGTGTGGAAATTCTATTTGTTTTATTAATTCTCACGGTGTCAATCACCCATTCAACTCTATTCAGAAGGGACCAACCCCTAGTCTTAATTCTCCTATCATAAAATCTACGACAGATATCAAAATAAGAATACAAAAAGCAAGAGGAGCTTTCATTGCATTGGGAAACATATGGAGAACAAGAGAAATCACGTCCAACACGAAAATAAGAATCTTCAACTCAAATGTCAAGTTAGTCCTATTGTATGGCTCTGAGACATGGAGAACAACTAGAAAGATACAGACTTGTATAAACGGGTGCTTGCGTAGAATAGAAGGACTGAAATGGTATGACAAAGTCACAAATGTGGAATTGACGACAAGAACCAGACAAGTGCCAGTGGAACAAGAGTTGAGAAGAAGACGCTGGCGATGGATAGGACACACATTGAGGAAACCTGTTGATAGCATTACAAGGCATTCCTTGTTCTGGAATCCACAGAGAAAGAGAGGCAGAGGTAGACCAAAAAACACATGGAGAAGAGAGCTGGAAACAGAGGTGAAAATGATGAGGAAAACATGGAAAGAACTTGAGCGGATGGCACAGGACAGGAAGACTTGGCATGTGTTTGTTAAAGGCCTATGCTCCTTGGGGAGCTAAAGGGTATTGATTGATTCATTGCACACGGACTACTCCATCAGTGCTCCGATCTCCTCCCGTAGATCACACAAAGAGGATCGCAGCACTGTGCACGAACTCCGTAGCACCGGCGAGAATCCCAATGTGTGTATATAGGAATCACACATTCTATAAATATTTTTGTGATAGGTAGGTTTCTAATTTTTAAATTTTGCCAGGGCAGCGGCCTGACAGGCCTACTCTTTACGATTTCCAACTGCCGTGGGATTTTTAACGTGCGCAACTTGCACACAGGACCTCCATCCAATCTCACTACCCAGGAGACCAGGGGGGAGTATGACATTATTAGGACCACTGGTTCTGAAAAATATTTTCCATAAAATATATTCCCCTCAACTGGGAACCGAACCTGGTACCTCTAGAATTCGAGGCGGACGCCTTACCTCTTAGCCACTCAGACCCCTTGCCATATTTACAATGATTTGACATTTGTGATGCCACTTTCTCTTTATCGGCAGTTATTCATCTTATGTGGCATTGAAACACTTTATATCCTAATTATAGCCCATCAGAGGTCGAATGGGATATTTTCCATCATCATTAAAATAAAATAAAAATTAAATAACAAAATTGTTCTGTAAAGGCTATTTTTTTAAACCTCTCTGTTAGTTTCCTTTATTTCGGTTATTGGCTGGTGGATTGTCCAAAATATTCAATATGGCACGTGAAAACGGATTATGCTGTTAAATGCGCACGGCGGTATTTCAAGTGAAACTTTCGCAGTTGAGTTACATGTCTCTCCACACACTTTTTTTGTTTTTGTTTCTGGTTTTTTTTTTTTTTTTGGTTTTAAATTAATGAAGAAAAATATCCCGTTCAACCTCTGATGGGTTATAATTAGGATATATATTGTTATCAATTCCAAATAAACTAGAAATATTCTCTAATAACCCTCCCAAAAAAAACTAACAGTTTTAACTGACTCTCTTTCAACAATTAAAGCACTTAGAAACTTACGAGAATGTAGTAGACCTGATATAGCAGAGGAGATATTTCTGGCTACTACATACTTATATTCCAGAGAATGTTCAGTCTTAATTGCTTGGATACCTTCACATGTTGGCGTTGAGGGAAATGAAAAGGCAGATAAAGAATCCACACACTGGTCAAGTAGGTGAAAAAAAAGAAATAGGTACATTCTTTTATGGACACCCTGTACGATTAGAAGACAACATATTTAGACAAACAGTAGTAATTGTGCTTGTCCTATATCCTCAGTACTGTCCAGAGGCGCATCGAGGTGCACGAATCAAGGTGGAATCCTCAAATATAACGGGCAATCATGCGCAAGTACTACACGTTATGACGACGGTCAGAAGGGAGCTTGCGGATGTGGTAGTGCAACTTCTAGTGAGTAAAGTTCAACATCATTTTATACAGGATACACCTTATGAAAGTAGAACATGCATATGTTTTTTTTTTTAATTCCATCTCGTAATAAAACTATGTTCACAGCAATCTTGTAGAAGTGTTCACACCGATCTTCGCGTCAAACAAATAACAACAGCAGACCAGATTTCTTTTCATTTATACTGTCGGAAATAACACATAAGGAAGGGAAACCCGAGGCCTGTAAACAGTAAATTAATATTAGACAAACATAAAGGTATGTTTTCAGGCACTCGTAAGAAATAAAGAAGTAGAACACTTGGACAACAGAAAAACAACAGACGTGAGTGGCTTACCCAGGGTTCGAACCCTGTACCTTCCGTACGACAACTCCGCCTAGCTATCAAGCGAATCACACTGACCCCACGGCCAGCTAGGCATCCCCAAAAAAGGATGCTTTACTGACTATTTATTAGTACGAAACACAAGATAACACAGGAAGTATACAGTGGGCAACTCAGCCCCTTAATGACGCAATCGCTTCTGTTGTGCCCCTATTAACAGTATGTGTCAGTCCAAACAAGACAAAGACCTTGATACTGGGTCCAGTAAATAGTAGAAGACTTAAGGACAGTAGTATAGAACAGAGGGTAGGTTTCTGGTATTGTATAAACATAAATAACACATAAGGAACTTGTGTTTCGTACTGATAAATAGTCAGTAAAGCATCCTTTTTTGGGGATGCCTAGCTGGCCGTGGGGTCAGTGTGATTCGCTTGATAGCTAGGCGGAGTTGTCGTACGGAAGGTACGGGGTTCGAACCCTGGGTAAGCCACTCACGTCTGTTGTTTTTCTGTTGTCCAAGTGTTCTACTTCTTTATTTCTTACGAGTGCCTGAAAACATACCTTTATGTTTGTCTAATATTAATATACTGTCGGAAACCATTTTCTTGCCAAATTTGGGAAAAGAAAGTCTTATTTTCTGGCACACGTACGCATATATACTGCAGATATTGGTAAATGTAACGTAACGCTCTACTATTGTCTGTACATATGAAATATGCGAATTGCAAATTAAAGCATAAACTGAATAACCATGTGATATCCGGTGGTCTTTGAGAGATTATATCTATCTATCTATCTATCTATCTATCTATCTATCTATCTATCTATCTATCTATCTATCTATCTATCTATCTATCTATCTATCTATCTATCTATCTATCTATCTATCTATCTATCTATCTATCTATCTATCTATCTATCTCTCTCTCTCTCTCTCTCTCTCTCTCTCTCTCTCTCTCTCTCTCTCTCTATATATATATATATATATATATATATATATATATATATATATATATATATATATATATATATATATATATATATATATATATATATATATATATACTGTTCAAAAAAAGAAACGCAACATTATTGCAGTGGTAATGGACACAAAATTTCAAACTTGTACCAAAATTTTATTTTACGGAATTAATGTTTCAATCTTGGCATGAAGAAACTTTCAGACTTTAACAATGAAATGATGTTCATTAAATTTGGTTTGGACATTTATTCTTTGCGACTGAGGCCTCCGTTTCAGTAAGGTGTATGGCCTCCTCTGGCCTCTATCAGAGAACGACATCTCCTTGACATGGATCCGATTAGCTGTTGGATCTGTTGTTGTGGGATGGCTGCCCACTCTTCCCGCAGTGCAAGAGACAACTGTCGGAGATTGGCTGGAGCCACGTCTCGCTGGCGGAGTCGTCTGTCGAGTTCATCCCATAAGTGTTCTATGGGATTCATGTCTGATGACATGGCTGGCCACGGAATGGTCTGGACGTTGTTGTCAGCGAGGAACTGGGTGGTGAGTTGTGCCACATGAGGTCGAGCGTTATCCTGCTGAAAAATCGACCCTCGTGCAGCCAGAAGTGGAAGGAAGTGAGGACGAAGAATTTCAGCGACGTATCGTTGGGCATTCAGGCGTCCTTCAATTTGCACCAGGTCACTTCTTCCCATGAAGTTGATCGCCCCCTACATCAGTACACCTCCACCACCATGTAGAGGAGCCTCATCAACACTGTTCTTGGCGTAGCGCTCATGGACTCTGCGGTAAACTCTTCTCCGTCTATCGTGTCGCTGGAGCACAAAAAATGATTCATCACTAAACCAAACCCGTCTCCAGTCATTCCCAACGGTCCATTGACGATGCTGGTTCGCCCACTGCAGTCGATTCTGGCGATGCCGGTCCGTAAGTGCAGGACCTCTGTAGGGTCTTCTAGCCCAAAGACCAGAGTCGTGCAGCCGGTTCCTGACCGTTTGATCTGAAATTCGACGAGCTGCTGACATTGACTGGACTGTAGAGGACGCAGATGCAAGTCGATTCCTGAGGTGACACATCCGTGTGAAGCGGTCTTCGGCAGGAGTTGTGACTCTGGGTCTTCCACTGCACGGCCAATCTGCCACTGAGCCAGTTTCTTGAAATCGCCTCCAAAGGCGACTAATGGTGCTTCTAACCACATGAAATTGTCTGGCCACTACACTTTGTGACTGTCCAGTCTGTAAACGTCCAATGATGATGAGTCGTTGTTCTGTAGTGAGATGAGCCATACTTGCGCATTGAATTTTCAACTGAATTTATTCGAGGAGCGTCAATCTTTTATAGGCATTCAATAATATGGTCAGAGAGTTTTGTGCTTAGTAAGTTTCACGGGATTCTCATGAACCTGTCACGAGTTATTGTCAAAAATATTGTTTTGACCTTGACCTCTTTCATGACCTCACGAATCATGAGGTGAGTACAATTCAGGTAACCACGAGACGTTAATGACCAGGTGGACACAGTTGATAGGTTGACTGATGTCCAATCAGCGAATTTCTTTTATAAAAGTAACACCAAAAAAGTTGCGTTTCTTTTTTTGAATATATATACTGGCCTCTCAAGCCCACGTGTATTTCCCGGGGGTCTCTAAAGAGACAAAGAAATAATAAATCTACTGCACCCTCAGGCATATTGAACAAGGCGAATCATATGAAAGTGTTGCTTGGAAATAGAAACCTTATCATGTAAAACAAGGTGCTACAGAAATCACCACTCCAAGAGTGGGGACCAGCGGCAATTGTAGCTCATGCTCCATTAGGAGAGCAAAGGAAAATGATGAAGATGATTGCCCCCTAGAAGCGAGCAATGTGAGGGTGTACATGGAGCAATGTGAGGGTGTACATGGAGCAATGCGAGGGTGTACATGGAGCAATGTGAGGGTTACATGGAGCAATGTGAGGGTGTACATGGGCGCTGGCAAACTCGTCGCGTAAAGCAAATTGCTATGGAAACCAATTATACGAGCACATGTTGTGAATTAAGCATAGTGATTAGTGCACTGGCTTCCTAGCGCAGTGGTCTATGGTTCGATCCCCAGATGAGGTGGGATTTTTTAGGCCACAAACGGCTCCTGGGTCGACCCACCCCCAATTGGGTACCAGAGCAACTCTGGGAAGGTTAAGGCGGCCGGCGTGATGCCGACCACATCACCCCTAGTGTGCCTACGGTCAAGATAATATGGGCCTAACACCATATTCCCAATATGCCTCAATGGGCGTGTAACGGGTTCCTTTACCTCTTTCTCTTTTTATGATGTGAATTAGGATTCCTTCCAGCGGGACAACTTCAATGGCGGGGTCATTGCCCCTTCATTCATTCAATACCGTTCAGCTCCCCTAAGGAGGATAGGCCTTCAACAACCGTATAGCAAGTAATCATGTCTTGTGCCATCAGCTGAATTTCTTCCTCATCATTTTGATTGATGTCTCCAGTTCTCTTTTCCGCGTGTCTACCCCTGCTACTCTTATCCTGGTGATTCCAGAACAAGGACTGCCTTGTAATGCTATCAACAGGTTTCCTCAATGTCTGTCATATCCATCGCTTGCGTCTTCTTCTCTTTTCTTGTTCTATTGTCACTTGTCTTGTTCTTGTCGTCAGTTCCACGTTGGTGGTAATATCCTTCTATTTCAATCCTTCTTGTCTTTGCAAGCACCCATTTATGAAAGTCTGTAACTTCTTTGTCCCCTGCTCATTAAGGTGCGTAAAATATTAGAATGAATACATAAAATAACAACTGACAGTAGACATTAACCATATTTGTCACCTACTTAACTTTACCCAACCAAACCAGCTTTCTTAGCAGTCT
Source organism: Oreohelix idahoensis (assembly GCA_024509875.1). Classification (NCBI taxonomy): domain Eukaryota; kingdom Metazoa; phylum Mollusca; class Gastropoda; order Stylommatophora; family Oreohelicidae; genus Oreohelix; species Oreohelix idahoensis. The sequence goes on along the minus strand of JAMPIV010021767.1, from coordinate 37,320 downwards.
CCATTTCTGTCATCCACCACCGCCGTTTCCAATATGCCATTTTATATTCCAACAGACTCACCCTTCGCGTGGAACTTGGAAGACTTGGTGACCGCACCCAACGAGAAGATCTTTGATGACGGAGGCAGCAGCTCCTGGTGTGGGCGTAACTGTGGCAAATGTGTTCAGCTGACACCCACAGGTTTGGTTTTGCTGGTGACAGTCTGTAACTAGATGCATACATTATTTTGTTACCATGGTGTTTAATAGGGGGGGGGGGATGGTACTCGTCGTCTGAGTGACAATGGCGCAGAGTAAAAGTGGTACCAGTGACATTACACATTTACAGTTTATGTGACAATGGCGCAGAGTAAAAGTGGTACTAGTTACATTACACATTTACAGTTTATGTGACAATGGCGCAGAGTAAAAGTGGTACCAGTTACATTACACATTTACAGTTTATGTGACAATGGCGCAGAGTAAAAGTGGTACCAGTTACATTACACATTTACAGTTTATGTGACAGTGCTTTTATGTGGCTTTTACTCGTGACGTTCAACATCAGCACTTCCAAGAAAAACAGACAGACTGGATAAATATAGTCAACAAGCGGGATGAATATCAACTGAAGAAGACAGACGTCATGACACCCGATGTAATAAATTCTGAGCCCATAGAAATAAGGAACCAAAAGCTGGAACAATCAGATACATTTACATATCTGGGAAACATAGTAACACCAGACGGCGAAACAAGCAAAGACACCAGTAACAGAATGAATAAAGGCAGAACCGCCTTTGCAAATCTAAACAACATTTGAAAATCTTCTCAGTATAGCACAAACACCAAATTAAGATTATACGAGAGTGGCGTACTTTCTGTACCTTAGTATGGCGCGGAGTGCTGGATAGTAACAGAAAAGGAAATGTCTTCGAATTTTTTGGCCGAATACCATCTCCAACCAGGAACTGCTTGCACGGTGTGTCGTGAAATATTCTAATCCACATATATAAATTAAAAGGTAAATGCAAAGCCTAACAAATAAATTTAATAAAAGGAAGAAGAATGGTAAAGAACAGTGCTGTCACAATGACAGTACTCGAAATCCCCTTTGTTTTATGCTTCGTCTGCAAATTGTAACGTTTCCACGTTAAATATAAGCCACTGCATAAATACAAGCGTTTCCACAACACATTAAAACGGGTATTGCATTTCTAAGAAAAACATTGAGAGGCACACTGCGTAATGACCTAAATTAATCCTAACATTAATTATACTACGTTACCAAAACGAACGAACAGATGGACTCAAATAGAAAGAGAGAGGGGCGAATGAAAACAAGGACACATGCAACACTAAACTCGCGTCGCGCGATACACAATTACTACTATCACGCGTGTAAGGCCACATGCACTAACTTTTTTTTTCAGACGGACAGTGATAAAAACACTAACCTTCCCAGAGTTAGGTTTTAAAATCCTGAAAAAACGCTTATTAGAAAAGATGACATTAGATGGGTTTACGTTTGAAAACATTACAGTACCCAGACAGCACATCTTCGAAACAGGAGGTAGAAGAAATTGCATATTTTGAACGCAGCCACTTAGCTCTTTTAAATTTGTATATTTGGGTTCCTTAGGGCTTGCTGACAAAGAATATGTAAAACGTTACGCAAATAGTCTAGGAATTACCAAATTATAACCAAAATAAAATAGTGGGGGGGCCTGACAGCATGAAATCATTTCTGCTCATAAAATTTTTTTATAACGTGTTTGAAAAAACCTTACGTTACGGAAATAGCCTACCATGTTAACTCCTAATTGATTGGAGCGCAACAAATATAAGACTAAACACGATTGGTCGGGCTATAAATACTATCTTGTGTTGTTATGGGAAACGAATAGACGGGGTACTTTTTTGAAAAGATGTGGAGACGTGGTTTCATTGGGTAGAGCTGCGAATATACTTGATTCAGAGCGTCTGTTCATTGCCACATCTTGTAATAAACCTACTAAGAAGCAGTACGTTGAGCACCAGTGTATATTTTATATAAAATAAAGCCTGGAACACCGGCAGATCGGAGTTGTGCTATATCCATTGCCAGTCAACGAAACTGTTTATTATTCTATGAATTGTGGGACTGTGGTCTTAACGTTATTGAGCAGCACCTGGTCAGAGCTTTGCTGAATCCAGAGTCGGACAGCATACTCCTTGGTCCATTTAGCTATCAGTGAGGTGTCTCCAGAGCCCAGGGGAGAAATCGAGCAGAGGAGTCTTTTCCTGCCGCCATCACGCAAGATAAGCTGATGTGGCCAGCTGAGCTCAACATTATGTACCCCCATCTTAAAATGACAGTGTAAAATACAATTAAGAGGGGAATTTAATTGTTTTAATATCAGGAACTGAGAACATCTCCAATACTAGTTCAAATAAAGACAAACTATTGAAGTCATGATGACAAATACCAACAGAGCTTGAACAAAACAAAACCAGTATTACCTCATATTACTACTACACAACTGACACACATAGGATACTTTTAATAATATATGTCACTACAATATTCATATTGATAAATTCTGTACATATAACTTGTAATTAAAATTGATTGTGATTCCTGGTTCCCTTTGTATTTGAATCAGGACACATATACCTTCATGACAGCACTGAATACATATTGTTATTTGAAAAGTTATCAGTGACTCCTTTAAGATATCCTCGTAGAGTGTTTTATGTATGTGAGTGTCACAGTGTTGTCAAGTGTAGTGGAATAAATTAAATTGTTTATCTGTCTGTTGTTGTTTTGACTTACACTTCATCATACACATACCCTAGACATATAACGTAGTCATCACACTATTCCAGAATAATTCTGACTGAGGTATACATATGTGGCAGCAAGTAAGGTTATATATAATACACTACTCTTATTAGATATATATACCTTCACAGCTGATCTCAGTCAGTACACTAAGTCCCTATAAATATTTATAACATCCCACTTCACCACATATATTGGGGTCTCGCTCTTGGGATTTTGAATCTTTACCTATTAAAAATAGTGGGGGTAATTCACTTCAGGGAATATAAGAATTAAAAGGTATCCTTGGGTGGAATTAAATAAGGTTGAGCTCTCGGTGCCTGTGTTGTCCATTAGATATATATTTAGAGATTGAATTGTTGGTTAGACATTGTATAAATTTACCTGATAGACAATGGCGGACCTGGCCAAATTTCGATCTGCTGCTGTTCAGACTGCAAAAGAGTTAGGATTAGATGGGCAAGTTATGGTTGCCTATGTCACTACGGAATGTGACAAATTTATTGAACGCGAAGAAAGAAGGTTTGAAGCCGAAAGAAAGTTAGAGGCTGAAAAAGAAATTAAGAGGTTGCAGATTGAGGCTGAGGCTAAGAAATTGGAAGCAGAAAGAGAAGACAAAAGATTAGCTGCAGAAAGGGAAGCCGAGGAAAGAAGACAGGCTGCAGAAAGAGAAGAGAAGAAATTAGCTGCAGAAAGAGAAGACAAGAAATTAGCTGCAGAAAGGGAAGCAGTAGATAAAAGATTACAAAGGGAACATGAGTTACGACTTAGGGAGTTTGAGTTTCAGGGCCATGCTCCTGAAAATGGTGCCAGTCCCTTTGCCTCTGATGCCACTGCTAGCCAAGGAGCCTCAACCTCAGCTATGAATTTTCATTTAGATCATTTTGTTGAGAAAGACGATGATATAGAGAGCTACCTAAATAGGTATGAACTATTAGCTACCACGTATGGGTTAGAGAGAGAAAGGTGGAGCTTAAAGTTATCTCAAGGACTTCGTGGGGCAGCTTATGAAGTTTTTTGCAAAAATGAGCAGAGGTGATCAGGAAAATTATGACATGCTAAAGCAGGCTCTTTTGTTAAGATATGAAAAGAATGCAGAATTTTATAGGAAAAAATTTAGGAATGCTAAACTACTGTCAGGTGAAACCTATCACCAGTTCTCTGCACGAATAGAGACATACCTGGAGAAATGGACTTCTCTGGGGAAAACCCAAGATCTTAAGGAAATGGTCCTTATAGAGCAACTAAGAGAGTCCATGGCTCCAGACCTGAGAAAGTTTCTCATGGAACAAGGTGCAGAGAGGCTGGGTGAGTTGCTAAATGTTGCTGAAAGGTATCAAGCAGCTCAAGCAGAGGTAACAGGTAATAAACAGAAACAAGTGGATAACTTTAGGGCACCACAGAACTTTAATAAATTTGATCCTAGGGATCAAAACAAAGGTAAGCACCAGTTTGATAGGCCACGGTATGAAAATAAAAATAAAACCCACAATTCGATGAAAGGAAATATGATGAAAGAAAATCTTTCAACCAAGGAAAAAGGTGGTGTAAAAATTGTCAGATGGACAATCATGACACTGACCGTTGCAGAAGGAAACCTGTGTATATGGCCACCCTTCAGGTCAGGTCGACCTCAAGACAGGAGGAGGATATTATGTTAGATACCACTCCAGAAGAGATGAGGAAGGCACAGGCTGGGGATAAAACACTCAAGCCTTGTTTCAGAAAATTGTCAACTTGTCATACAACTCCAGGCAAGGGAGATTTTTACATGAAAAACAAGTTGATGTATAGGAAGACTGGAGCTAGATCCAAAGGTCAGGGACAACTGGTACTTCCTAAAAGATATAGGGCAGACTTAATAAGGAGCCTACATGTGAAACCAGATGGGGACCATGAGAAGATAGGTACCATCATTCAAAAGGTGGCTCACAATTATTATTGGCCCAAAGCAAGATGGGACATTGAGAATTTTGTAGAAAGGTGTAGCATAGCACATGAGGGAACACCCACAAGTGGGAACATGGATCAGGACCTGGACACGCCACGGGGCAAAATTAGGCCTGATAATAAAAAGAAAAATAGATTTGATAAAGTGGACCAAATGGAATGGGAAGCCCCTTTTCACGGACAAGCTTCACTTACCTGTTTTACAATGGCCACTATGCGGAGAGTGCAAAAAGATGTCTTACCCCAGGATAAGCCGAAAATCCCTCAATCGGACTTAAACAAACAGGAGGAAGAGGATGTAGAGAGGAAATCTCTCATCAAGAATTTTAAGTGGGGAGACAACCCCAAGAGAAAAAATTGGTAGCGGTCGTTTTGTGCATGATAATTCTGGGAAGAAAAATCATCACTATAGAGCTTCGAGTGGAAGAGACCATACCGGTGCATGGACAAATAGGTCCACAAAATTAAAGGTCCATATGTAGCTTTGTTAAGAACGTGGACTGATGAAAAGGCAGAGGAAAACATTACATCTTCATACCAATATGTGAATGAGCTGACCACTCGTTTAAAAACTGGCTGGAAACTTGCCAATGAAAATTTGAAACAAGCCAGGAAGAAACATGCTGCCTATTATAACAGGAAGGCGAAAGACAGAGATTTGGCTGTGGGAGAGAAGGTACTGCTTCTTCTCCCCGGGAGTCAGAATAAGTTACAAATTGGATGGCAGGGTCCATATACAGTTCTAGAGAAGGTGTCTAGAACAAATTATAAGATAGATAAGAAAGGGAAAGAAAAAATCTATCATGTGAATCTCCTGAAGAAATATTTGGAAAGAGAACATCAGGAAGAGACACACTTGTTGACCTTGTCCATCGCCATGGAGATGAAAAAGGAACCACTTTCATCATTTGAATATCCATTACACCCCTGTGAGACAGCAGCACAGGTGAAAATCAGTACACATTTAACGAAAACTCAGAAAGAGAGAGTGCAACAGGTTCTAAATAATCACGCAGAGGTGTTAACAGACCGACCAGGGCATACAAACCTATTGGAATATGATATGAAACTGATAGACCCCACACCTGTCTGTATGAAACCATATTCGATTCCGTTTGCTAAGGAGAAAGCTTTGAAGGAAGAGATAGACTATCTGTTGAAGGAAGGAATTATTTCGCACAGTGAATCTTCGTATAGTTCCGGTGTTGTACTCTTAAGGAAGCCCTCTGGAGAACATAGACTCTGTATAGATTACAGGAGACTGAATGCTATTACAGAAGGACAGGTGGATCCATTGCCGGATACAAATCAGCTGTTTGCCAGACTAAATAAAGCTAAATATTTCTCCAAAGTAGATCTGAGTAAAGGATACTATCAGATTCCAGTAAAGCCTGAGGTTAGACCATACCTAGCTTTTAGTACCTCAGAAGGACACTATGAGTTTAATAGATTGCCATTTGGATTGAAGAATGCGCCTAGTGTCTTCTCTAGAATGATGAGAAAATTGTTGGATGTAAACATTTCGGAGGAACGTAATGAATCCCTGAGTTGCCTCTTTGATTGAGGATATTCCGAATGTTTCATACAGGATAATAAGAAGATTATGGGATCCACTACGAAAACTCTGCTATCACCAGGTATATGTTATCTCCTCATAACGTACATTTTGAGGGAAATATAATGTTCTCTGGACATGTCATTGCGCAGACTCAGAGAAGAGAAATGGTGAATACGGGTTGCGAAGCAGCATTAAGACAAGCACTCACACTTGCGGCTGTTCAGTAACATAACCGAAATATATTATTGGTTGTAGAAGTCTGTGGCAGATTTCATGAGTAGTGCCTACTCTGAATGGACCCAACTACATAAAACCATGATAGCACCACAGCAGAGTAAAGTCAAGTTGACTTACATTTATCTATGTGTATATAGAATAAAGGACTGACATGGGATGTCTGTTTTAAGAGGGGAGGTGTCGTGAAATATTCTAATCCACATATATAAATTAAAAGGTAAATGCAAAGCCTAACAAATAAATTTAATAAAAGGAAGAAGAATGGTAAAGAACAGTGCTGTCACAATGACAGTACTCGAAATCCCCTTTGTTTTATGCTTCGTCTGCAAATTGTAACGTTTCCACGTTAAATATAAGCCACTGCATAAATACAAGCGTTTCCACAACACATTAAAACGGGTATTGCATTTCTAAGAAAAACATTGAGAGGCACACTGCGTAATGACCTAAATTAATCCTAACATTAATTATACTACGTTACCAAAACGAACGAACAGATGGATTCAAATAGAAAGAGAGAGGGGCGAATGAAAACAAGGACACATGCAACACTAAACTCGCGTCGCGCGATACACAATTACTACTATCACGCGTGTAAGGCCACATGCACTAACTTTTTTTTTCAGACGGACAGTGATAAAAAACACTAACCTTCCCAGAGTTAGGTTTTAAAATCCTGAAAAACGCTTATTAGAAAAGATGACATTAGATGGGTTTACGTTTGAAAACATTACAGTACCCAGACAGCACATCTTCGAAACAGGAGGTAGAAGAAATTGCATATTTTGAACGCAGCCACTTAGCTCTTTTAAATTTGTATATTTGGGTTCCTTAGGGCTTGCTGACAAAGAATATGTAAAACGTTACGCAAATAGTCTAGGAATTACCAAATTATAACCAAAATAAAATAGTGGGGGTGCCTGACAGCATGAAATCATTTCTGCTCATAAAATTTTTTTATAACGTGTTTGAAAAAAACCTTACGTTACGGAAATAGCCTACCATGTTAACTCCTAATTGATTGGAGCGCAACAAATATAAGACTAAACACGATTGGTCGGGCTATAAATACTATCTTGTGTTGTTATGGGAAACGAATAGACGGGGTACTTTTTTGAAAAGATGTGGAGACGTGGTTTCATTGGGTAGAGCTGCGAATATACTTGATTCAGAGCGTCTGTTCATTGCCACATCTTGTAATAAACCTACTAAGAAGCAGTACGTTGAGCACCAGTGTATATTTTATATAAAATAAAGCCTGGAACACCGGCAGATCGGAGTTGTGCTATATCCATTGCCAGTCAACGAAACTGTTTATTATTCTATGAATTGTGGGACTGTGGTCTTAACGTTATTGAGCAGCACCTGGTCAGAGCTTTGCTGAATCCAGAGTCGGACAGCATACTCCTTGGTCCATTTAGCTATCAGTGAGGTGTCTCCAGAGCCCAGGGGAGAAATCGAGCAGAGGAGTCTTTTCCTGCCGCCATCACGCAAGATAAGCTGATGTGGCCAGCTGAGCTCAACATTATGTACCCCCATCTTAAAATGACAGTGTAAAATACAATTAAGAGGGGAATTTAATTGTTTTAATATCAGGAACTGAGAACATCTCCAATACTAGTTCCAATAAAGAAAAACTATTGAAGTCATGATGACAAATACCAACAGAGCTTGAACAAAACAAAACCAGTATTACCTCATATTACTACTACACAACTGACACACATAGGATACTTTTAATAATATATGTCACTACAATATTCATATTGATAAATTCTGTACATATAACTTGTAATTAAAATTGATTGTGATTCCTGGTTCCCTTTGTATTTGAATCAGGACACATATACCTTCATGACAGCACTGAATACATATTGTTATTTGAAAAGTTATCAGTGACTCCTTTAAGATATCCTCGTAGAGTGTTTTATGTATGTGAGTGTCACAGTGTTGTCAAGTGTAGTGGAATAAATTAAATTGTTTATCTGTCTGTTGTTGTTTTGACTTACACTTCATCATACACATACCCTAGACATATAACGTAGTCATCACACTATTCCAGAATAATTCTGACTGAGGTATACATATGTGGCAGCAAGTAAGGTTATATATAATACACTACTCTTATTAGATATATATACCTTCACAGCTGATCTCAGTCAGTACACTAAGTCCCCTATAAATATTTATAACATCCCACTTCACCACATATATTGGGGTCTCGCTCTTGGGATTTTGAATCTTTACCTATTAAAAATAGTGGGGGTAATTCACTTCAGGGAATATAAGAATTAAAAGGTATCCTTGGGTGGAATTAAATAAGGTTGAGCTCACGGTGCCTGTGTTGTCCATTAGATATATATTTCGAGATTGAATTGTTCAAAGGAACATGAGTTACGACTAAGGGAGTTTGAGTTTCAGGGCCATGCTCCTGAAAATGGTGCCAGTCCCTTTGCCTCTGATGCCACTGCTAGCCAAGGAGCCTCAACCTCAGCTATGAATTTTCATTTAGATCATTTTGTTGAGAAAGACGATGATATAGAGAGCTACCTAAATAGGTATGAACTATTAGCTACCACGTATGGGTTAGAGAGAGAAAGGTGGAGCTTAAAGTTATCTCAAGGACTTCGTGGGGCAGCTTATGAAGTTTTTGCAAAAATGAGCAGAGGTGATCAGGAAAATTATGACATGCTAAAGCAGGCTCTTTTGTTAAGATATGAAAAGAATGCAGAATTTTATAGGAAAAAATTTAGGAATGCTAAACTACTGTCAGGTGAAACCTATCACCAGTTCTCTGCACGAATAGAGACATACTTGGAGAAATGGACTTCTCTGGGGAAAACCCAAGATCTTAAGGAAATGGTCCTTATAGAGCAATTAAGAGAGTCCATGGCTCCAGACCTGAGAAAGTTTCTCATGGAACAAGGTGCAGAGAGGCTGGGTGAGTTGCTAAATGTTGCTGAAAGGTATCAAGCAGCTCAAGCAGAGGTAACAGGTAATAAACAGAAACAAGTGGATAACTTTAGGGCACCACAGAACTTTAATAAATTTGATCCTAGGGATCAAAACAAAGGTAAGCACCAGTTTGATAGGCCACGGTATGAAAATAAAAATAAAACCCCACAATTCGATGAAAGGAAATATGATGAAAGAAAATCTTTCAACCAAGGAAAAAGGTGGTGTAAAAATTGTCAGATGGACAATCATGACACTGACCGTTGCAGAAGGAAACCTGTGTATATGGCCACCCTTCAGGTCAGGTCGACCTCAAGACAGGAGGAGGATATTATGTTAGATACCACTCCAGAAGAGATGAGGAAGGCACAGGCTGGGGATAAAACACTCAAGCCTTGTTTCAGAAAATTGTCAACTTGTCATACAACTCCAGGCAAGGGAGATTTTTACATGAAAAACAAGTTGATGTATAGGAAGACTGGAGCTAGATCCAAAGGTCAGGGACAACTGGTACTTCCTAAAAGATATAGGGCAGACTTAATAAGGAGCCTACATGTGAAACCAGATGGGGACCATGAGAAGATAGGTACCATCATTCAAAAGGTGGCTCACAATTATTATTGGCCCAAAGCAAGATGGGACATTGAGGATTTTGTAGAAAGGTGTAGCATAGCACATGAGGGAACACCCACAAGTGGGAACATGGATCAGGACCTGGACACGCCACGGGGCAAAATTAGGCCTGATAATAAAAAGAAAAATAGATTTGATAAAGTGGACCAAATGGAATGGGAAGCCCCTTTTCACGGACAAGCTTCACTTAACTGTTTTACAATGGCCACTATGCGGAGAGTGCAAAAAGATGTCTTACCCCAGGATAAGCCGAAAATCCCTCAATCGGACTTAAACAAACTGGAGGAAGAGGATGTAGAGAGGAAATCTCTCATCAAGAATTTTAAGTGGGGAGACAACCCCCAAGAGAAAAATTGGTAGCGGTCGTTTTGTGCATGATAATTCTGGGAAGAAAAATCATCACTATAGAGCTTCGAGTGGAAGAGACCATACCGGTGCATGGACAAATAGGTCCACAAAATTAAAGGTCCATATGTAGCTTTGTTAAGAACGTGGACTGATGAAAAGGCAGAGGAAAACATTACATCTTCATACCAATATGTGAATGAGCTGACCACTCGTTTAAAAACTGGCTGGAAACTTGCCAATGAAAATTTGAAACAAGCCAGGAAGAAACATGCTGCCTATTATAACAGGAAGGCGAAAGACAGAGATTTGGCTGTGGGAGAGAAAGTACTGCTTCTTCTCCCCGGGAGTCAGAATAAGTTACAAATTGGATGGCAGGGTCCATATACAGTTCTAGAGAAGGTGTCTAGAACAAATTATAAGATAGATAAGAAAGGGAAAGAAAAAATCTATCATGTGAATCTCCTGAAGAAATATTTGGAAAGAGAACATCAGGAAGAGACACACTTGTTGACCTTGTCCATCGCCATGGAGATGAAAAAGGAACCACTTTCATCATTTGAATATCCATTACACCCCTGTGAGACAGCAGCACAGGTGAAAATCAGTACACATTTAACGAAAACTCAGAAAGAGAGAGTGCAACAGGTTCTAAATAATCACGCAGAGGTGTTAACAGACCGACCAGGGCATACAAACCTATTGGAATATGATATGAAACTGATAGACCCCACACCTGTCTGTATGAAACCATATTCGATTCCGTTTGCTAAGGAGAAAGCTTTGAAGGAAGAGATAGACTATCTGTTGAAGGAAGGAATTATTTCGCACAGTGAATCTTCGTATAGTTCCGGTGTTGTACTCTTAAGGAAGCCCTCTGGAGAACATAGACTCTGTATAGATTACAGGAGACTGAATGCTATTACAGAAGGACAGGTGGATCCATTGCCGGATACAAATCAGCTGTTTGCCAGACTAAATAAAGCTAAATATTTCTCAAAGTAGATCTGAGTAAAGGATACTATCAGATTCCAGTAAAGCCTGAGGTTAGACCATACCTAGCTTTTAGTACCTCAGAAGGACACTATGAGTTTAATAGATTGCCATTTGGATTGAAGAATGCGCCTAGTGTCTTCTCTAGAATGATGAGAAAATTGTTTGGATGTAAACATTTCGGAGGAACGTAATGAATCCCTGAGTTGCCTCTTTGATTGAGGATATTCCGAATGTTTCATACAGGATAATAAGAAGATTATGGGATCCACTACGAAAACTCTGCTATCACCAGGTATATGTTATCTCCTCATAACGTACATTTTGAGGGAAATATAATGTTCTCTGGACATGTCATTGCGCAGACTCAGAGAAGAGAAATGGTGAATACGGGTTGCGAAGCAGCATTAAGACAAGCACTCACACTTGCGGCTGTTCAGTAACATAACCGAAATATATTATTGGTTGTAGAAGTCTGTGGCAGATTTCATGAGTAGTGCCTACTCTGAATGGACCCAACTACATAAAACCATGATAGCACCACAGCAGAGTAAAGTCAAGTTGACTTACATTTATCTATGTGTATATAGAATAAAGGACTGACATGGGATGTCTGTTTTAAGAGGGGAGGTGTCGTGAAATATTCTAATCCACATATATAAATTAAAAGGTAAATGCAAAGCCTAACAAATAAATTTAATAAAAGGAAGAAGAATGGTAAAGAACAGTGCTGTCACAATGACAGTACTCGAAATCCCCTTTGTTTTATGCTTCGTCTGCAAATTGTAACGTTTCCACGTTAAATATAAGCCACTGCATAAATACAAGCGTTTCCACAACACATTAAAACGGGTATTGCATTTCTAAGAAAAACATTGAGAGGCACACTGCGTAATGACCTAAATTAATCCTAACATTAATTATACTACGTTACCAAAACGAACGAACAGATGGACTCAAATAGAAAGAGAGAGGGGGCGAATGAAAACAAGGACACATGCAACACTAAACTCGCGTCGCGCGATACACAATTACTACTATCACGCGTGTAAGGCCACATGCACTAACTTTTTTTTTTCAGACGGACAGTGATAAAAACACTAACCTTCCCAGAGTTAGGTTTTAAAATCCTGAAAAACGCTTATTAGAAAAGATGACATTAGATGGGTTTACGTTTGAAAACATTACAGTACCCAGACAGCACATCTTCGAAACAGGAGGTAGAAGAAATTGCATATTTTGAACGCAGCCACTTAGCTCTTTTAAATTTGTATATTTGGGTTCCTTAGGGCTTGCTGACAAAGAATATGTAAAACGTTACGCAAATAGTCTAGGAATTACCAAATTATAACCAAAATAAAATAGTGGGGGTGCCTGACAGCATGAAATCATTTCTGCTCATAAAATTTTTTTTATAACGTGTTTGAAAAAACCTTACGTTACGGAAATAGCCTACCATGTTAACTCCTAATTGATTGGAGCGCAACAAATATAAGACTAAACACGATTGGTCGGGCTATAAATACTATCTTGTGTTGTTATGGGAAACGAATAGACGGGGTACTTTTTTGAAAAGATGTGGAGACGTGGTTTCATTGGGTAGAGCTGCGAATATACTTGATTCAGAGCGTCTGTTCATTGCCACATCTTGTAATAAACCTACTAAGAAGCAGTACGTTGAGCACCAGTGTATATTTTATATAAAATAAAGCCTGGAACACCGGCAGATCGGAGTTGTGCTATATCCATTGCCAGTCAACGAAACTGTTTATTATTCTATGAATTGTGGGACTGTGGTCTTAACGTTATTGAGCAGCACCTGGTCAGAGCTTTGCTGAATCCAGAGTCGGACAGCATACTCCTTGGTCCATTTAGCTATCAGTGAGGTGTCTCCAGAGCCCAGGGGAGAAATCGAGCAGAGGAGTCTTTTCCTGCCGCCATCACGCAAGATAAGCTGATGTGGCCAGCTGAGCTCAACATTATGTACCCCCATCTTAAAATGACAGTGTAAAATACAATTAAGAGGGGAATTTAATTGTTTTAATATCAGGAACTGAGAACATCTCCAATACTAGTTCCAATAAAGACAAACTATTGAAGTCATGATGACAAATACCAACAGAGCTTGAACAAAACAAAACCAGTATTACCTCATATTACTACTACACAACTGACACACATAGGATACTTTTAATAATATATGTCACTACAATATTCATATTGATAAATTCTGTACATATAACTTGTAATTAAAATTGATTGTGATTCCTGGTTCCCTTTGTATTTGAATCAGGACACATATACCTTCATGACAGCACTGAATACATATTGTTATTTGAAAAGTTATCAGTGACTCCTTTAAGATATCCTCGTACAGTGTTTTATTTATGTGAGTGTCACAGTGTTGTCAAGTGTAGTGGAATAAATTAAATTTTTTATCTGTCTGTTGTTGTTTTGACTTACACTTCATCATACACATACCCTAGACATATAACGTAGTCATCACACTATTCCAGAATAATTCTGACTGAGGTATACATATGTGGCAGCAAGTAAGGTTATATATAATACACTACTCTTATTAGATATATATACCTTCACAGCTGATCTCAGTCAGTACACTAAGTCCCCTATAAATATTTATAACATCCCACTTCACCACACGGTGCCGTCAAAAACACATGCACACCATCATTGTAGGCAGCCGCTGGAACTGGGTTGGCCATGTCCTCAGAAGGGACCCTGACACCATCACCAGAACTGCTATGCTATGGACCCTAGAAGGACGGCGAAAGAGAGGCAGACCAAAGACAACCTGGCGGAGAACAGTGGAGGCTGAGATCAAAGCATGAACCAGAGTTGGGGTACGGCATGAAGAATGACCACCGACCGAGCTAAATGGGGACAGTTTGTTGCTGCCCTACAAGATGCCACTAGGCGAGATGGCCACTGACTGCTTCGTCAGTCGGGGGCTAAGGATCCAAGAGGAAGAAGAATACTCTTGACGACTATGACAACTGTGTTTTATAAATATAAAGCTATCAGTAAAGGAGATTGTATGTGATCTACCTCTTTATCGCAAAATGTGTCTCACAAAATATAAATTACGTATTTTGAACTATCGAGGGAAATGAAAGCAACTAGACTAAACACCAACTGTTGGTATAAATTGTGGAAAATGTGTTTGAGAATGTGGTCAATATTTGCCACAACAGCTAAAAATTAAGCCCAATGTTTTTAATAATGCTTCACTTCTTTTATGATCATATTCTCCATTTTAAGTTTCTTCGGCAGTTTGTAGTGTCACGAGAGGGTTGATTATTATTTAAATTATAAGATATCCTGGACAAAAAGTTGTATCAGGTGATACCAGGATAGTGCCAGATAAGAGACTGGTCTTATAAGAAATACCCCCTTTTCTGAAAAGAATAAGGGTGTATCGACATCAAAGGTAGGATCAAGCTGTATAAGTTTCTAGGTATGATGATATTATATGTTCCTAGATTCCTATGGGCTCCCTCTCAAAATCCTCCTATGATTATATTATTATTGTTGACTCTGCTAGGGGTATTAACTAAATTATCTACCAACAAGAACTTAAACTCAGCTTAAATAATTAAGTAAGTCTGCTGGTAAATATTTACAATTTATTTTTACAGTTCTTATTTTCTTCTTGAAAATCTTTAACGAAAAACAAACTTCAATTACAAAATTAAATAAATATGCACTTGAAAATTGTTCAACAACATATTTCAAAGGTCTCTGAATTCGTAGGAGGTTATCACTGGATTGACATCACTCTTGTAGAATATCCAGGCTATATCTTTATATTACTGTTCTTTCACTGTCCTTTTATTTTAAATTATCACTGACTATAACTATGCCCCAACATGGGTCATCATTTTATTACTGTCTATAATCTTGGAGTGACTGGCATACTCTACAGTGGTCTTGTTTTTCACTCATCTGTAGAATGAAGCTGGTTCCACTTTGGTCCTGGGAGTAAAGTTAATGATCTTCCTCCAGGCAGTAGGTCCTAGCTGATTGGCCCTCTGAACTCAAAAGGCACTTGCATCAGGAGTTCCCTCAGTAGTGGATGACTTTATTATGTGTAGTTGGGTTTACATGATATAACCTGAAATGAATTAGAGGTAACCCCTATATTTTCCATCACAATCCCACTATCACAAAGGTTGGGGATGATAGAAATTTCAGACAGTGTGCAAGCAGATGCACAGGACATAGTATAGAAGCAACACCCAAATCCAGTTCACTGTAACTACAATTTCCCTCTAAATCCTTAGTTAGAGCCAGTTGTCCATGATCCGCCTCCATAGAATGATTAAATCTTGTATAAAATACTAAGTAATAGCTTAAACAATCCAGCAAAACAATCGCTTTCATTCTTCCTTACGTTCCTGGTGTGTGTGGTCCATTCCATCGAGAAATAATTCTTTAAATGCTTTTCTAAACCTACAGACACACTTTTACCATAATTCTCAATTATTTGAATATATATCTTGGCAGTGTTTTGCCTCCAGAAATTTCACAATGGTTCTAACACATCTACACCCTTCCCAACGCACAAGTGAATTTAATCAATATATATATATATATATATATATATATATATATATATATATATATATATATATATATATATATATATATATATATTCTTTCTTACCCTCAGGCACAAACAGTCGAGCTGTTAATGGTTGTAATGGTCTGCTCTCAGTTACAAAAGGCAAAGGCACTATTCACTAACTCTTTTTGCGCTCGCTGTAATTTTCAAAATATGACTGGCCTATTTCCGTTTAGAACACACTCTATATATAGACCAAGGTCGGACGTCCGAGAGGGTTTCCTGCTCAACTAGTATTTTGCGTTCCGAAAATGTATGAAGATCGATCTGCCTATGTGTACAAATCAGGAAAACTAAGATTTTAGTTATCTACGTTATTCCTAGAGCGATCTTCTTCATCTAAAGCTTAAAACACGCCCTGTATTATTCTACATTTTCCTAGTTAATACTCTTTTACTTTCCTAAGTGCATTTTATTCTATGCGTACTCTAAACAGCAAAATTATGGACTAACCTGAGGCTTCGATGCATTCAACCACAGATTTATCTCTTAATATACTACTGGTTGTAAAAGTCTCTGCACCGCCGGGTAGAGCAACATCTCCAATATCGAATTGGTGACCTCTTCCAGGTGGTACTTCTTTCCTAAGTCTGTAATTAATTGTCATCCTCCACTCGTTTGCACAGATTAGTCCTGGCCATTTTGACTGTACAATGCTTTAGTAAACAAGGCATAAAGGTACCTTCTCATTGGTCCGTGTATCAAGCAGTTCTTACAAAGTATGGCGCGCGGTTTGGTTAGAATTACGCAGAAGGACGTGTTGTGAAACAGACCACTTCACGACAGCAGTCTACATGGTGCCTGACTGTAAATGACAATTCACATTTCGTTAAAAAATATAAATAAATAAGTAAAAGTAAACGTGAGTAGTGAAAACTGTAAATACAGAATGATGATAATACACTCAACAAACTCGAATGATGATAATACACTCAACAAACACGAATGATGATAATACATTCAACAAACACGAATGATGATAATACATTCAACAAACACGAATGATGATAATACACTCAACACACACGAATGATGATAATACACTCAACAAACACGAATGATGATAATACACTCAACACACACGAATGATGATAATACACTCAACAAACACGAATGATGATAATACACTCAACACACACGAATGATGATAATACACTCAACAAACACGCCAAATCTTGGAACCTTAGGCCCGAAGTACTTTCCAGCAACTGTACATCGTGTACAGCAGGGGTTGAGAACGGACGATCTTGATCTACTTGTAATCCCATGGGGTCATTTGGTAGATCCAGCGCTGGATTATTCATTAGGCCCTCTAGACACGGACCTAGGGCCCCAGGCTTACAGGGGCCCCCTGCGAAAAAAGCAACGGAGTCATAACGCACAGAGCTCTTCATCAATGGCATGTGCACGATAGTACACTCGTGCGTGCAGGGTAATAGTATCTGTACAACAATTAGTTTATTAGTTACTTCCACCCCCGAATTTTGTTTCCTTCTTTATTATATTTTCTTTGCAGGGGCCGCACTAACGTTAACACAATCTAGGGTCTATAACGAACACTTTTTTTTAAACGTACTATTATGTATTAATAAAAACGTTTATCTGAAACCATTAGTTTTTTTTTCTAGTTTTACCTTTTAGAAGATTGGTGAGGGGCTCCATAATATCTTAAAAGCCTAGGGCCCCCGGAGTTCTTAATTCGGCCCTGGGTAGATCTCTAGATGTCTGTGGGGAAAACGAGAATATTTAACCTAGGTAAATTGCGGACTAGTTTTTTTTTTCTTCCGGCACTTAAAAGCGAGGTGTCCCCATGACTAAAGGTACTTTCACAACGTTCCCAGTGAAAACCCGCTAGCTAGCTAACTAAAATTCACTATATTCGTGACCTACATAAGATATGAAACAATCTTTTGTTTGAAGTGCAGTTAACATTCAATAAAATATCATTTAGTTTAAATTTTCCATCGCTCTGACGATGGGATTGCAGATAGTCCGGCAGAGATAAAAGTTACAACACGGCTGCACTTATTCCAGATTCTAAATACTCTGAGACTTGAAAGCAGGCATGGTTTTATCATAGTACATCATTAGAGCGCTCAGTGGCTCTAAAGTAGAACCCCAAAGCTACTGGGTTGCCGGCTGCTGTTGTACAGCAACAAAAAGGTGGTACATTTCTACCATAAAATAAACAGAAATGCTAAAGTCGAGTTACATTTAATTGATCTGATCTAATGTAATAGAGCAGGGGTTCTTAACCTTTTTTAGCTCATGGCCCCTCTTTGTGAGCCTCATTTATATATGTACCCCTTTCTCTTTGTAGTCGCTGTTAGCTGGTTAAAGGTACCTACTTTACTATCTTACTGTGGCCCCCTAGAAATATGGCATGTTCACGTTGAGAACCACTGGACTAGAGGACTGTGATTAGAAGGGGAAAAAAACGAAGGCAGATATATAAATATGTATGGAAGCACTTCTTTCAAACAAACGTGTCTGGTGTTACCAAAACAACATTTTAGTAATAAGGCGTGAGTAAATAGCTCTGAGTATTTTTCAGGTGGATTTGTACCCGGCCTGGGCAATGCCCCCCGTGATAGCTCCCCTCACACTTTCATGATCACCAATGACTGTCCCATTCAAGGCAACCAAGAGTGGTGTGGCCAAGCTGGAAAACCTGGCACAAGTAAGTCTATATATAATCTAAATGTTTGAACGTCTGTCGTTTTGTCCACTACAGAAACAGGAGACACCATTTTATTCTTCTTAAATTTTGGTAATGAAAGTTGGACATTAATTGTAGTGATAAGAATTCCGGGGATTCGAATCAGGGACCATCCGAATGGCTGCAAGTGGGAATTGTGACAGCCATACTGCCAGTGAAACACTCCTTAAAAAAGATATTTTACCAGCTGAAGACCCGGATTGTAGGACCCGAAACGACTCAAACGTTTTCATAGACTCTCCATGTTTCACTATAATAAGCTCCCCCAGAAGGCTATTGATAATCGGAGGAAGTGAAAAAAGATATGGAAAACAAGCAACAGGTAATTATCACGGATTGCCTCCCCTGCTTTACAATAGTGGTCCAACAGTGGCCAAAACTCAAGAGTATCTAAAGTGTGTCGTCAAAGGTGTCTACCTTCGCACAAGATTACTCTCGGCAGAGATGTAGATAGAAGGTTAATGACGCTTCTGTCCCAAGAATGTGTTCACAAGATATTCAGAAAAACTAAAACAATGCTGCATTGGCTGAGCAAGTTAATTCTATGATCTGCCGAAAACGTTTGTGAAGGATTAAGCAATTAAATAATTTCAGCTCGCTAAGCCCCCCACCCTGATTTACTCAGTAGAATTCTTATTATTCTGGTATAGCTCTGTTTTAGAGTGTGTTTAGTAATTTGACTGAGACAAACATGCAGTACATTTAAAATGATTAAATCGAAGTTAAATTTGTATATTAACAAATAACAGATTTAATAATCATTTAGTTTTAACAATGGTTAAAATAACTGAATAGTTTAAAAGAAAATGTTCATTATTGAACACTATTTCATAATAGTAGGTTTTATGAAAAAAGTTCACTTTGGCAGCTTATACGTTTCACTTAGCTGCCAATAGTAGTTTCTGCTCCCGCTGATGGGTTCTCTGCAGATAGGTCACTGAAGTTCTCACGTCTCTGGTCAAGTTTACGTTTCAAGCAGCACGTTTCAAGTACAATCAAAAAGTAACTGCCAAGCTGGTCTCGCGTTTCTACGTCAGTACATATAACCTCACTTTGTTCCAGAGATTAGTACCCTCACTGGTACCACCAACAAGCCAATCCTGGCTCACAGACATTTTGCTCAGATGAGGGAAGTTAAGGCACTTGATTAGGCCTCTTACATGTGTACTGGGGTCGTTACGTTTTATAAGATAATTCCCTCTATGACTCCGTGTGTTTCAGTTTCCTCGGCCTTCCTTATTAAAATGGGTTTCCTGTGCTATGTAAGTCCTTCAAGAATGTTCCAAAAAGTCCGGCCTGATAAATGGAAATTTTGAATTCTAACTTCTGGCAAGTCTGGTTGTGTCTTGGCAAGCGTGAATCTCACAGTGTCTTAACAATTAAGCGTGTCAGGTTATATTCCTGTCCCACCCCCGCATCTGTTTGTTATGGAGCTACTCAAAAGCTCCAATCATTTTCAAACATGCGTTTTGGGGAGGGGGGGGGGCGATTTCAAAATATTCCTGACATGGGAACATTTTGAAAGTAAGGCAGTGGTCACCTCTCCCATATATGGCATGAAAATATCCGATCCCTGGCAAGCGAACTCACCAACACATCTGTAAATGCATACGACAATGTGTTTTAGCTGTAACAATTTATTACTGTCTAAAGTAATCTTGTCATAACAAGTCGGACAGGAAGCGATTAGGTTATCCGTGTCTGTCCAAAACGTGTTACCCAGACAAGTAATCTCTTATCTGTCACGCACCCTGGCACTTATCAGCGATTAACAAATACTCTGGCGATTTGTAGGGCAAATCTGTATTCTGATGTCGGCTGCACCCGCGGGTTAGCCAACATGGTTGTCATTAATAAAATCTCAGCCGCTCCTGCAAATGTTTAGGGAAGGGACGGGTAACAAACAGAAGCGATAACTTATTGCCGAGAGGGCTGTAAGAAGGAAAATACCAAATATCTGCTACAAATAGCAGAGAAAGAAAGTGCGACACTTGAAAGCACGCAATAAAAATCAGTACAAAAAAGTAAACTATACTTCCGTAGTGAAACAGAGATCGATAAGGGTCGCCCCATTCTGTCACAGTACTGAAAACGTTAAGAAAACAACGGTGATAGTACATGAGACTTATTGGTCTTTACAAGAAGTTTATCCTCGAACCACACTGAGAGGGAGGGATATGACGGGGACGAACAGGCTAAAAGTGATGTGACATCTTTATAAGAAGGGCTGGCCTCTGAACCCCAGTGGCGATTACTGTTAATTTTTAAAAAAAGCGCAAGAAGAATAGGAATAATAAAAAAAAGTGCAAGAGCAAAGAGAAGGACGGTCATTAAAGTGCAGAAATGGACAATATTGCAAGCATCGAATGGGGCTCGGGGACTGATACTAGGATGTGACATCATAACAACTAGCTATGTCTCATAAATCCCATACACAGACTTCGAGGTGCCTTCAAATACACCTATCCAAGTGGTACCCTACCCCGTGTACACAAATTGCAGGGTGACTACGTTTCTCCCCGCGAACAAGTAATAATAATAATAGTAGTAATGACAATAATAATGACTGAGGAAAAAAAAAGCTACAGTCCACAAAAGCCATCTCCAAACCTCACAAATGAGGTATCTGAGTAAGGTGGTTAAAGTAACAAGAAGAGATATGTTCCGTAACCAGACGATACGTCATAGCCGCAAAATAGCGATTCTAGCTTTTGCCTTTAAAAAGGTAAAGGATCCGGTTACACGAATTGAAGCATATTGTGAATATGGTATTAGGCCCATATTTTCTTGACCATCGGCACACTAGGGGTGATGTGGTCAGCATCACGCCGGCCGGCTTAACCTTCCCAGAAGTTGCTCTGGTACTCAATTCATGAGGCCAATTCATGAGGCTGGGTCGACCCCGGAGCCGGTTGCGGTCTAAAATAATCCCACCTCAACTGGGGATCGAACCATGGACCACCGAGCTTGGAAGCCAGTGCACTAACCACTGCGCTACCGTGGCTCCTTTTTGCCTTTAACGACAACAGATTTATCAGCAACCCGACTTTTCTCTGGTGTTCGTCAGGCTGCGTCATAATGTCCCATAGTTATGATTTTTCGGGCTCGGGCTAGTAATAGCTCAGATTATCCAAAAGACACGCAAGCCGTCCATACCTACAGAGTATTGCAAAAAGTGTGACAGATTTTTAAATGTGTGTTAGCTAATTGTACAATTTCAAGTACTGCTTTGATGTTAGCCATGGATTGTACAATACTATGATTGCAAGAGCAATTTGGTCCCGATTAAAAAAAATTAATTACGTGCACAATTAGATTAAGCACGACTCAAACAAATATTTTGAGTGCATGCGGTTGCTTATAAGCTCTCGGTAGAGCGTATATTACTAACACACATTCTC
Source organism: Oreohelix idahoensis (assembly GCA_024509875.1). Taxonomy (NCBI): domain Eukaryota; kingdom Metazoa; phylum Mollusca; class Gastropoda; order Stylommatophora; family Oreohelicidae; genus Oreohelix; species Oreohelix idahoensis. Next base: position 15,081 of record JAMPIV010021767.1, on the reverse strand, counting down.
ATAGAATTTATATTTTCACGAGCAAGTGACCCGCCAAAACGGGGTGGGTGTGTGTGTGTGTGGGGGGGGGGGGGGGATTTTTATGTTGTGCGCTTTCTGCTGCACGCATTGATAGTGGCCTTAAATTTTCATGTGATCATTTCATTCATTACTTTTTTTTTTTAATAGACCCATCAGCTTACTTAACTGCACAGGAAAATTGATGGAAAGATTAGTCAATACCAGGCTCATGTGGCTCCTTGAAAGTAAACAATGGATTACACAATGAGTGCCCCAAGGATTGTGATATCTCCTACACTGTTCCTGATCTTCATAAATGACATAATAGACGAATTACCAGAGTACACAGTTCGGTGTACGCTGATGACCTAGTATTATGGGTAACCAACGAAAATATCAAAACTGCAAACAGTACTATGCAAGAAACTTACAAATACTAGACAAATACTAGACAAATGGACGCATGAATGGCTCCTTAACATAAATGAAAAAAAAAACAACAACATATACAATTTTACACTCTTAAACAAAGAGCAAAAAGGTCATACTGAAAGTAAATGGGCATGTGTTGCCAGAAGAAAAAAATCCCACATACTTTGGAATCACAATGGACAGCAGACTAAGTGGACAAATCAAATTAATAAGAGCCAGCATAAAGCTAGTCAGAAAATGGCCCTAATGAAAAAAACTAGCAGGAACTATCTGTGGTACAGGACACCAAATACTGTAAACCTTATATACAGGACACCAAATACTGTAAACATTATATATAGGACATGTCAAGACGGCGCTGGAATACGGAATGCCAGCCTGGGCAACTGCCTCAAAATCCAACTTTGATAAAACAATAAAAATACAAAACCAAGCAGAGAATCATTACAAGAGCAATGAAATCAACACCTATAAATTAAGGTAGTATACAAGCGTGTCAGTCCGCTGGACTATATATACTACTGGACAAAAGTTAAGGGCCGCCATTCAGTTTAGACAAGGTTTATATAATTGATTGGCAAACTGTAAAGACAAGTGAAAATGTCATTAAAACTGAGCTCAGAGAAATGTGTATACATTTCTGTGTGCACTAGGTAAATTTCTTTTAAATGTCCAAAAACTGGGTCACTTTAACCCGCACGTGAAAATTGCCATTGTTGCTGCAAAAAACTCGTGGTTTTTGCAACACGCCCCACTAGTTCAAAAGGTGAAAAAGTGAGTTGAATTTGAATGCACGTGGAAAATGATCATCGGTAAAGAGTGTTCACCGTTGGTATGCAATAAATCAGTATGACAAGTGGTCGAAATGATCACTGCATTAGCCATGCCACCAAGGAGAAGTCTCAGCACTGTAGACCGTGGTCGAACCATGGCATGGATTCAGGATGGTCAGTCTGTTCGTCATGTTGCAAGACGTTTAGCAGTGTCCCACTCTACCATTCAGAGACTTCTTGAGAGATTTCAAGCTACCGGACATTTGGAAAATCGACCCTGCTCAGGAAGAATTATATAAACCTTGTCTAAACTGAATGGCGGCCCTTAACTTTTGTCCAGTAATATATATATATATATATATATATATATATATATATATATATATATATAGGGCCCCTCTTTACGCCGTTCCGCAAATACGGCGATTTCCACTTAGAAACCACACGTTCATTATATTCAGCGCTTGTTCTGCTTTTTTCAGCATGATGCGCTCAGCAGCTGAGTCGTCATAAATACATATGTTGTTGTTTTTTGTTTTTTTTTGCAGACCAGCCTAACCGCCATGGTTATGAAGCTCACTTCGATCTTCAGAACAGCAAGGGTCAAGTCTCTAACGGTCTTGGTTGGGACAACCCTGAGGTTACATGGCAATGGATCGACTGTCCCCAGGATTTCAAAAACAAATACAACCAGTGCCAGTGTCACTAAGAAGTAGCGACATTACAGTATTGAAATATTCCAACCGAATAAAGTTTAAAAAGCATTGTTCTTAACATCAATCATCACCTTAATTTTGCATCATGCGAATGTCTGAACAACAATGGGTGTGTGTTTGTATACATGCATACATACTATATCGAAATGGGCAAGACAATCGGGAATTACCACGTAAACTAGTGTCTTTATGATAAATTATTAATAGCACACCAGTAATTCTGCCATAACTTTATGATTAATGCCCCAAACGGAAAAAAATTCTTTCTGAGATTTGAACAGCTACTAAAAATGCATGTAATTATGGCAGTGAAAAATCATTATCTTTGGTAATTAACGAGGAAATCATGTTTTTGTTGGAAAAATCGCCCAACAGCATTAAAATCCCACGAAAGTTACAAGCAGAAAAATGAACGCCGACGCGGACCTCCGAGAAGGAAAAGGTTAGATTGAGTATATAACCCCGCTCAGATTCAAATCCGGACTCTCAAAATTTCATAGCTGAAAAGACATCCAGCGGACTGACACGCTTGTCGAAGCCACGTAGCCACAGCTCATAGCTGAGAAAAAACAAAGCTGACCTCTTTGTGAGCAGACTTGCATATGTGATAAACTCAGATCCGTAATACTGTGTCTGGAGGGTATGTAAAACTTGTATTAATCGTTGTGTTACAAGCAGTTTGGTGTAATGTAAATTGCTGTTATATTTAATATTAATGTTAGCGTTGGCTTTGAATTACTTGCTAATCTTAATCTTGGTGGGAGCTGCGGTAGCATAGTGGTTAGTGCACTGGCTTCCTAGCTCGGTGGTCCATGGTTCGATCCCCAGATGAGGTGGGATTTTTTAGGCCGCAAACGGCTCCTGAATCGACCCAGCCCCAATTGGGTACCAGAGCAACTCTGGGAAGGTTAATGCGGCCGGCGTGATGCTGACCACATCACCCCTAGTGTGCCGATGGTCGAGAAAATATGGGCCTAACACCATATTCCCAATATGCCTCAATGGGCGTGTAACGGGATCCTTTACCTTTTTTCTTAATCTTGGTACTCTAAACTCAGTGCTAATAACTGAAATTGGTTTTCAAGTTGAATATAACCTGAACAATTCTGAACAGCATGACGCATATAGAAGGCATTGCCAAGACTGCGCAATACTAACCTTTTTTTTTTTTTATACGGTGATCTTTTTCTTTAGACTGAAGACCTTCCAAGTCCTTGTGAGTATTCCACAATATTTATATTATACATTTTACATTCACAATGGGTAATGGCTCAACATGATCAATTATGGAACATTATAGTTCAACAGCAACCGAATGATTTAATTCTCAAAACGTGGCGTATCATTCGTTTCGTATCAATTTATTACGAAGACATACAATTAATCCTTGATCAGTATTTCATGGGTTCCACATATTTATAATATACATTTTACATCCACAATTCTGTATCACTTTCATCAGGTCCAGGTGGCAAATCTTTATTAGTAATAACTTTGAATCATATATTCAAATATTTCTTGCATATCAATTCATTCCACTTTGAAAAGCATATAACTTCTATTGTAGGTCCGATCAGACATAATATTCAAATACACTCTCCGAACTATATACAGTCGTCCACTGAACATATGTCAACTTAAAAGAATCCAGTTGCTACTCAAAACATTCGCACGTCACTTGCGTTGCCGCGCATAAAATTCGAGCACAATCGTGTCTTTTTGTGCATCATATGGTCTCAAAGATATCGACCCATATGATGCGCAAACATATCCTTAACATAGCTATAAGAGCTCACAGTCCTTTTCAGGGCATAGCGTTTAAATGCTGGATGTCAAAGAGTTCGTCTTCTGCTTCTTCCCCTCCTTCTTCTTCCACTGCTTCTTCGTTTCCTTAGTCTCCTTCGTTCAGTTAAAAATTTCTTTGATGTAATATTTTTAAAGGGAAACCACTTTTGGCATGACTTAGGACCAAAGGGAAGTAATAAAGACTGAATTCAGAAAATGTCTATTAGTCTACGATGTATTTTATTGATTGTATGACGTACTTCTTTGATTGACATGACCACGGCCTCACGGACTATTTTGGTCTAAATGAGGATTGTGATCAATAGTGGTCCGTCATCATTGGAGATTCGTCTTGGTGGTAGGCAACAGATATCATAATCTGTGCATTTGTTTCAGGTTCTTATCCGAGTCACAGCAAAGCTTCTGATAAGAAGCATAAAATATTGCAGTGTGTGATTCAAGGACTACCTCTGCAAATCGCCGGGTAGTAGCTTTGTGGCTACCTGTCTAGGTGAATTAAATATCTTGGACATCAACACCTGATGTATGACGAGAAGTGTCTACAGTGAAAGTGCCTGCATTAGATAAGTACTTATTATTTTGAAGAAACAAGATCCAGAAGTCACCAATTGCCCGAAATGATGAACAAAGACATTGACACCATATAATATTCCAACCTGTGATTTGTGTAAATACATATCTGCAATCTTAAGCAAACTTCTATTTTAATTAATAAATGTACAGATATATTTTATAAATCACAGTTGATTGATTTTGTTTAAATTCCAGTTCTGTTCGGAATTTTGTTATTGTGAGGAAATTAAGAGAGTTATTTAATATTTTTAATTGGTAGAGATAATTAACGAGCTGCATATCACATAAACTATTAATAGAGACACTCTTGGACCGTAGGATAGGTCTAGGAAGAAGGTGACTTACTTCACAGCTCTCTTCAACGGCCACCATCTAAAACTGTGCAGTTAACTACCTCATTTGTCCTGTGCTATCCCTACACTAGTTCACAGTTCTCTTGTCCATTTCTGGGAACTATATCTTTTTTTCTTTCTAATATCCATCTTGCCACACATACATATCCTGCAACTATATTACCACTAACCATATTTACCAACTTATGAAGCACACACTAACGCATATTTGATAGCACAAAAAAACACGTCAGACCTGCGTCATACCATCCTTGCTGTCACTCTAGTAGCAATTGGAATCAAAGAACAGTCATGTTATGACAATAACAACGACTACATAGGTCTCTAACCACAAGGTCTCATCATAACTAGCAGTCAACCTCACTGCTATTGACTTCTAGGCGATACACATACCACTGTCCAGTTGGCTTGCGCTCAGACTTGCTCGCAAAACAGACGTCTGGCTTGCTCCAAGCCAAGTGTACAGCTGACTTCTCCCTCGATTCATACATCCATTTCTGTTGTATGAAACCTTACGATTAATTACTTGCGCCACATAACGTATCAGACAAACTCACGTAGGTTTACGATCGTTCACCTATAATGAAGCAATTGTAAGTAAAAAAAACCACTCCAAACTTATCTTAGCCCACACTGTCCTCACATATACCCTAAACATCACAAAAAAACCAAACTAGCTCCCGGTAGAGAGTATATATCTTAACACACATTCTCAAAGTCACCGTGACATGGAATTTATATTTTAACGAGCAAGTGACCCGCCAAAACGGGGGAGTATTTTTATGTTGTGCCCTTTCTGCTGCACGCAGGGCCGAATTAAGGCCAACTGATGCCCTAAGCACAGCTCAACAATGATGCCCCCTCGGCCCTTCCATTGTGTAACTGACAATATATTAATACTCAATAAGTGCCTACTTATAACTTTATTTATGCTTTAAAAGGTTTTCTCCTACTTTTTTTAATTGTAAAGCCTTTGATCAAGTCCTCAAAACTAATCTGACGTAACAAGTCTGCTTCTATACATAGCAGAGACAAGGCATCCAGCCTGTCTTGTCGCATAGTTGTTCTGTTGGGATTTTTTATATGCTTCAACTGAGAAAATGAACGCTCAGCTGTGCAATTTGTGACCATTAATGTTAAATATATACGCAAGCCAATGTCTACATTTGGAAATGCACACTCAATGTTGTCTTTTACAATTATTTTATAAAGTTCGGAATGACTGAATCATGTTTGTTCAATTTTTGTTGCACTGAACTTATGGTGCACATAAGTGAAACTGCTGAAACTCTGCAGATAAATTAGTGTTCAAGTCCTCTGGGTAAGCATCAATTAGCTTTTGACAACACTGAGAGTACCTTTCAGTTTCAGTAGATGATGAAGTGACATTATTTGGCACATCACAGAAAAGAAAATCTGTCCGCTATTTCTTTGTACACCTCTTCTCTTCTTCTCATCTGAGATTCTAGTTTGTCAACAATTGTGTAAAAAGTGGTGATACGAAATTTATCTCTGGCATTCAGATATACTTCTAGTGCATCTCCGTCATTGGGTACCTTCTTTCTGATACGTATACGACTTTGAGCTGCATTGTAATCAACATCTGGTAGTACTTCCTTTGCAATTGCTTCAAATCTTTCAAAGTCATCTCTTAAAGTGCGCAGTTGCCCAGCTAATGACCCATACAGATCTGCACTTGTTATTAAGTTCACATCCTCATTTTGCAGAACTTGACTTGCTCTCTGAAAATTTTGCAAAATCTCATCCCTTTGGCTCAACATAAAAAGAAATTCTATCTCTTGAATCTTATTTGCAATATTGTCTGCTTCTCTTCTAGTGTCTGCCTTTTGTGATTGGTCTTCAGCTAGACATTCTAAAGCTTCCAAAATCTTAAAGAAAGACTTCAGAATTGCCGCTGTTGCCATAGAATGTGCCTCCCATCTGGTATCAGAGAGGGATTTTAACACACATTCAAAATTCATTTCCAATACAAACTGTAAGAATTTCCCACCGGCTGGTTGAGGCTGAAAAAAATGTATAGAGCATTTGCACTGTAGAGAAGAAATTAACTGCCACTTGACAGCAGTCAACAGCACTTCGGCCTACCAGATTTAGTGAATGGGCTGCACAGGGCACATATATGGCTAATTTATTTTCTTCAAAAATTTTTTGCTGTATCCCCTTATAACGCCCAGACATGTTAGCAGCGTTGTCGTAGGACAGACCCCTACATTTTGAAAAATTTAGTTTGCAAACTTCACGTAAGTACTGCAACACTTGCTTTGCCATATTTTCTCATCGGTACGGCTTCTAGGTTCCAAAGATGTTAAAAAGCGTTCAATAGGCTGCTCATCTTTTAAATATCGAAGTGCAACACTTAACTGATCTATATCTGATAGATCTGGTGTTGAGTCAACTGACAAACTAAAATAACCAGAAGAGAAGGACAACACTTAACTGATCTATATGTGATAGATCTGGTGTCGAGTCAACTGACAAACTAAAATAACTAGAAGAGAAGTACAACACTTAACTGATCTATATGTGATAGATCTGGTGTCGAGTCAACTGACAAACTAAAATAACCAGAAGAATTTACTACGTCAATAATGAGCGCGTGGACCTTTTGAGCCATTAGTTTAATAAGTTCCTCACAGGTGGTTTTGGACAGGTAAGAAGGATTTCCTTTTCCTGAATTCCCATATTTCGAAATGTGCCCTGCTAAAACTGGATTAAACTGGCTTATGAGCTCAAGCAGCCCTAAAAAATTCCCATTCTGCAATGGCCCAAATCTTTCATCTGTTCCTTGAAAAGCCATGCCACGTTCAGCTATCGTACGAATAAAAGCTATTATATGCTTTAAGACATGTTCCCAGTAATTGCACTCTTCTTTAATTTGTTTTTTCCAACTGTTATCCCAAGCCCAAACCTTGTCTGCGAGTTAAGTATGTTAGCATAGAGTCTAGGTGAGTAGTGCTTCTGATGATCAATTACAATAGTATTTCGCCAGTCACTGAACCCTTCTCTTTTAACAAAACGCGAATAACTTTTAGGAGCGAAAAGTTTACAAACAAAACAGTAATCTGACCCTGTTGATGGTGAATACAATAACCACTCTTTCTTGTATTGCTCACCATTGGCTTTTGGCCCAAAGAAAAGTTTTTGTGAACATTATCTTGCTGGTTTGCCACTATTGAAAGTCCGGTAAGATTTGTCAAATGGCCCATTGTGGTGTGGACAGTCACTGGGTCCACAAGCAATCCAATAAGCCACATCATCAGCAGAGAAATCGAGCCACATACCTGGTTCTTTTGCTTTATTTGCTTCATCTTTTGCAGACTGAATCATTTCACCATAGTCCAGTAGACTTTCATTTTCAGAAATTATTTCAACTTCAGACTGTCTCGTAAAGCAACTTGCATCAACATTTGCAGTAGAGACATCAAGAGAATTTACAGGCAACGTGAGATCAGTAGTGAGCCATGTGTTAGTTGAACCAGCCTGTGACACGTCATTGACATCAACGTCATCATGATATTCTGACCTTGACGTGAACAAAGTGGTAGTGGTGTCCACTTCTGATGACGGAGATTGGTTTTGATCCGGAAGGCCATGTTGTGTAACTTGTGTGAAAAAAATTAGTCAGCTTTCCAGTCTTGGTCACTAAATCCAAAGCATTTTGTTGGTTCGTTTTTGCTAGTTTTCTCTTTTGTGCACCACTTAATTGAACACGTTTCGTCTTGAGGTCTGACAAATACAGAAGTAAAAATAAAAACAAAAACACAAAAGAATAAGGATCATATATATTTATAAGGATTAGAAAAACACTGAAATTCATGAAGAAAAACGTAAGTAAGGCAGTCAAACATACTGAACTCTATGGATAATTTGGAACTCAAAGAATTGCTTTGGACAAAAGCCTTCGATCGAGTCTGGCATGAAGGCTTATGGCAAGTAATGAGAAAATTCAATTTTGATACCAACATCATAGATATCATTGAAGCACTATACAAGGACGCAAGCAGTGCTGTTTTTGTAAGCAACGACATTGGAGAATTTTTCAAAACAACTGTAGGAGTTCGCCAAGGATGTATCCTGTCACCAGTGCTCTTTAATATATATCTAGAACATATTATGCAGGAGGCTCTCTACGATTATAAATCAACCATATCGATTGGAGGCCGACCTCTGTGCAACCTACGTTTTGCTGATGATATTGATCTGATAGCTGGATCAGAATCAAAACTTCAAGACCTTACCTCTAGACTGGAAAAAGTAACAAGAACGTATGGGATGGAAATTAATATAGAAAAAAGCAAGATATTGGTGAATAGCCATAAGAAACATGTTCCGACCAACATTACGTTAAATGGGCAAACGTTAGAAGAAGTTAACACCTTTAAATATCTCGGGTCCACTATATGTAGTGATGGAAGATCAATTAAAGAAATCAAGACAAGACTTGAGATGGCCTCAGCTGCCATGACAAGGTTGAATGTGATCTGGAAAAGTAACATCAGTTTTCCTGTGAAGATCAAATTATACAAATCACTTGTATTATCTATTCTCTTGTATGGGTGTGAGGGCTGGACACTCACTGCAGATACGGAGCGAAGGATTCAGGCTTTCGAGCATAAATGTTATAGAAGAATTTTGCGCATTTGCTATAAAGAGCACAAAACAAATGTCTATGTTAGAGAGAAGATAAACACCTATGCAGGTCACCAAGAACCACTTTTGTCAGTAGTGAAACGTCGAAAGCTTGCCTGGTTTGGGCATGTAACTCGTCATGACTCCCTTTCGAAAACGATCCTTCAGGGAACAGTCGAAGGTAAACGGAGAAGAGGAAGGCAGAGAAAATCCTGGGCTGATAACATCAAAGAATGGGCAGGACACGGTTTTTCCACACTTGTACGCATTGCTGAGGATAGAGAGCAGTGGAGGACCCTGTCTGCTGATGCTTCCACCATGGCACCCCTACGACCCATGATGGGTTACGGGCTGAGATGATGATGATTCACTAAAGCTTAGCCACCTGTACCTACTTTAAGAACAAAATAGCATTGGTTAAGTTTCGAATTTTCGAGGTGTTTTATGACGATCAGTGTTACTCATGACTGTTTTGCGTAAGCAATGTAAACTGCGGATTACAGCACTCAATAGTTTACAACATTCAATAGCTATATCAAGACACAATCATCACATACCTCTGCTGGCAGTGACTGTCGCACAACTGTCACTGATTCACGGCTGAGCGAGCAGAGAGCCATTGAGGTTGTTCCGTGTGGAAGATGCCAGATTCTGATTTTGTTGTATTCTGTGGTGAACTTCTAAATACAATATCTAAATTAAATTAAAACAGTACAGTGCATAAAGTAAAAGATAGGATAGTACTACAAATTTTCATTGTTTTCGTTGCCTACGCCTTCAGCGTATTATTTGATAACGCCTTATCGCCGAAATAATGGTACCAAATGCTTCTGGGTAACCTTGAGATAAACGTACCACTTTTCCAAGTTCAAGTGAAATATTTGCCTGGAATACATTGTGGAAAGGAGGGGCACGGATAGATAACCAACGCAAAACACGTCTCACATTGTTTGTAAAAAAAATAAAACCAACTTGCTAGCATTGCCCTTAGGCGGTTTTATTAAACGATGAAACGTAGGAAAATGTGGACACTAGGTGAAAACACGTTTTCATATTACGATGTAAACGTTAGAAAATGTGGACACTACGGTCGTGAAAACACGCTTAGCTCTTGTTGGGAATGACGTAATTCTCGTGTATTACGAGAGACTCTCGTATTTAGCTTGAAAGTACATGGAAAAAGAATTGAACAGGAGGTAGTTTAAAAATAAACAACTAACATAGAAAAAAGATGGAATTTTGAACCAAGCCACTTAGCCCCATAAAAATCATATATTAGTGTACCTGAAGACTTGCTGACCAAGAATATGTTGTTAGTTGTCTAAATAGTCCATTAGATAATCAACTATTGGTAATAATACATGGAGAATCGGAGATACTGTCAGGTCAAGTCATGTCTGCTTAGACTGGATAGCATATTTTTTGGGGGGGGGGAAAGTAGGTGACAGAAAGGCTAAGATAATACGATGAAGATGATTGGATGAAATTTGAAGGAAGCCGTAATATTATTGGCTGACCTAATATACAAATCTAGTTGGTAGTAGTAACGCATAGTGGTTTGAGATATTTTTTTAAAGAATTCATTCAAAAAAAGACATGCTTGGTCTCATTGGCCAAAGCCTTTTACTTTATCGAAATAGTAGGTTACTCGCTGCCATTTTTCCAAAATATTCAGAGGAGCAAGAAGCGATGAGCAGACTTGTGCTTGTTTATTAATAATACTACCATCTGAAAGCATCCTGAACAGAGGCAGTGATAAAAGTGTGCCATATTCGATTGCACCCGTGTGTTACCGGGGCCCGAAAGGGGAGCAAAGAATAGTAACACTGCACCCTACCACGCATGTCGTAAAAGGCGACTAAGGAGGGTATGGGCATGGGGCTGTTTACCCCATCCCGTAAAAACTTCGCACAGTGGGCTGATCACCTGCTTGCCAACCAATCTGATTACGGAAACAATGATAGATTGTTTGGTCTGTTTTTGTTCCACAAAGACGCCACTAGGCGTGGTGGAAACAGCGATAGATTGATCAATTTGTTGTTGCCCTAAGACGCCACTAGGCGTACTGGCCACATACTGCTTTGCCGGTTGATGGCTAAGGATGGAAGAAGAAGATATTCGATTGCCTAATTCATCGTTACTTGTTTATATTTCCTTGATATGTGGTAAGATTGATTTTATTGACTTTTTATTAAACAAAGATTTGGGTGTAAGAAAAGGCCATGGTAAAAGATTGTAATTAAATAGTTCCATGGCAGACTTGGGCATGGCCTAGATGTTGCTCCATCATATAAGGGACTATCTAGGAAGTTTAAGACTACAGGACTATATATATATGATGGTCATACAGGAACATTACACCTATCTTATTGCATGGAAAAGATTACTGCAGGAATGACAGAGGCGTAGCATCCATTAGGGAAGAGAAAAAGAAAACTGGTACCATTTGTTCCATCAAACTAAAGGGGAGAAGCAGGGTTGTCAGAGAGAGCTGACCATGTTCTTTTGTATGTATGATTTCATGTACATTAGGAGGAATTAGCTTGATATTAAGACAGAACCATAACTTGCATTGACAGGGGTTCCTGCTGGCACTTGTCTGGTGCTAGTACTCGCTCATTGAAGAAGTCTGCACGGTTTCTAAGAGTCTCTGGTACCTGCTTGTATTAGAGAAGTTCAAGACCAGAGGAGACTGAAGTGTTTGGCCAAACCAACTACAACTGCTGTGATTTCAGGTCCCAGATAAGTGAAATATCTGGCATGGGACAACTTATCACGATTAAAGAAAAATCTCCTGTCTAGACAAAACGTTCCTCCAAAGAATAAATGAACAATCCTAGTGAAACAAAAGACAGTGGAATTATGACAATCCCCACCCTGCTTCCCAGTACCTGTAGTTAAATAGAGTAATTAACATCAACTTGAACAATTGTAACAATGTACTATGGACATATTGTCTGTTGTATGTAAATATCTTTATATATATTTGTAAATATATCTATCCATCTAAATTGATTCTCATTGAACTGTAGTCCTGACCAAAATAACTTAGGCTCAGGACTAATAAAGTTTAACAAAAGAAATTTTAAATATAAAATTTAACAGCTGGAGTTAGTTGAGTTTATCATAGTATTTAGTATATGTTTGTATATGTTTTTGTATTGAGATTCTTTAACAACACTCTTACAATACCCTAGACACTTTATGTAGCTTTCAGTCACGCTAGTCAAAAAAGAATATAACTTAGAGTGAGATCGTAAATGTGGTAACAAGGAAGGTACTCTGTAATACAGTTGTTCATTGTTTACCTCAGAGACCTTCACAGTTGACCTCACTCAAGTACAACTATATGCACACCATTCTTCTTAACATCAAAACACACCACATATATTGGGGTCTCTAAGTCCGGGATTTGAATTTGGCATATATAGATGAATGTTTGAAATAGGAATCTCATACAGCATATATTAACTAACTCCAGGAATAAAAATTAGCAGTAGTATATAAATTCAAGATTGTATTACTAGTGTTAGTAGAGGTTAGAAACACCCCCTAAGAAGATAAAAATAATTAAGAGGAGATTTACAGTGATAGGTTGTCACAGCCAGTAGTAATTAGTTAATTATAGTTAGTATTTATTTTAGTTAAGTTTAAGATTGTCTTAGAACCTTATTAGACCTGCTTGAGTTAGAATGGCTGATTTGGCCAAGTTCAGATCTGCCGCTGTGCAGACTGCTAAAGAGATGGGCATGGATGGACCAGAGCTGGTCCAGTATGTAACCTCAGAGGTGGACAAATTTATTGCCCGAGAAGATAAAAGATTAGAGAAAGAAGCAGAAAGAAAGTTAGAGGCTGAAAAAGAAAATTAAGAGCCTGCAGATTGAGGCTGACAAGGAGGGCTAGGGCATTGGAGGCAGATAGGGAGGCAGAGATTAAAAGGCTCCAGATTAGAGAGAAAAAGGGCTGGCTGAAAGAGAAAGGCAGAGGAAAGAAGATTGACTGCCGAAAGGAGGCAGAAAAAAAACGGACTGCAGAGAGGAGGCAGAAAAGAAGATAAAAGGTTTACAGAGGGAGCACGAGTTACGAGTAAGGGAGTTGGAATTTCAAGGCCATGGTCCTGAAAATGGTGCCAGTCCCTTTGCCTCTGATGCCACTGCTAGCCAAGGAGCCTCAACCTCAGCTATGGGTTTTTTCATGTAGACCATTTTGAGAAAGATGATGACATAGAATTGTATTTAAGTAGATTTGAGCTTTTGGCTACTACATATGGGTTAGAGAGAGAGAGGTGGAGCCTAGAGTTATCCCAGGGTCTTAGGGAAACGGCTTATGAAGTTTTTGCCAAAATGAGCAGAGATGACCAAGACAATTATGACATGTTAAAGCAGGCTCTTTTGTTAAGATATGAAAAGAATGCAGAATTTTATAGGAAAAAATTTAGGAATGCTAAACTACTGTCAGGTGAAACCTATCACCAGTTCTCTGCACGAATAGAGACATACTTGGAGAAATGGACTTCTCTGGGGAAAACCCAAGATCTTAAGGAAATGGTCCTTATAGAGCAGCTATGAGAGTCCATGGCTCCAGACCTGAGAAAGTTTCTCATGGAACAAGGTGCAGAGAGGCTGGGTGAGTTGTTAAATGTTGCTGAAAGGTATCAAGCAGCTCAAGCAGGGTAGTTGGTACTAAAAAAGAAACAGGTAGACAACATATAAGGCACCACAAAACTTTAATAGGTTTGACCATAGAGAACAGAACAAAGGTAAGCAACAGTTTTGATAGGCCACACAATGACTATAAAAAAATAAACCCCCACAATTCAATGAAAGGAAATGTGATGAAAGAAAACCTTTTAACCAAGGAAAGAGGTGTGGTGTAAAAATTGTAAGGATGGAAAAATCATAACACCGAAAATTGTAGAAGGAAACCTCCTAATTTCGCTGCAATGAAAATGGGGAGAAAGGGAGTAAAGGTCAACTCTACTGAACAAGTCAGGAACCTTACCACCCCCCAGTGTGTGAAGATGTAACATGCAATGAGAGTCACCATAAGGTGTTTTTGTATGATACTGGATTAGATTATGATTCAGTTGTGAGTTCTCCCCTGGTGCAGGCAGATCAATACACCACAGAAACAGTGGAGATTCAAGCTGCAACCAAGGACGTAGCGTTCATGACACTTCCCATCGCGAGAATAAATGTGAAAACGCGTTATGTGTTGGAAGGAATCATTAAAGCAGCAGTGATAAATGAACCAATCTACCCTCTGATATTGGGTGTAGATATGTCTTCTTGGGGAATCCCAAGAGACCTGTGATCATGGCAACAGTGCAGACCAGATCACAGTCTAAAAAGGAGGAGGAATAATCCCATAAATACCCATCCAGATGAGATGAGGAAGGCAACAGGCGGAGGATAAGACCCTCAAGCCTTGTTTTAAGAATTGCCCAAATGTCATACACCTCCAGGCAAGGGAGACTTCTATATGAAGAACAAATTGATTTATAGGAAGGCTGGAACTGGATCCAATGGTCACGGACAGCTGGTCCTTCCCATTTCATATAGGACTAAAAGTGTTGGAACTAGGGCATGCGATTCCCTTCATGGTCATATGGGGATCAGCGCAACAGGACTTCGTATAGCTTTGTCATTATTTCTGTCCAGGGATAACGGACGACATTAAATGAAAATAGGTAAAATCCTGTCCCAGAATGCCAACGGGTAGCTCCAAAACATGGATGTTCCAGCAACTTTAGGGGAAATGCCCATAGTGGGGAAACAC